>CAJQUN010001855.1:0-42502 GCA_907163345.1 Haberlea rhodopensis
CCTAGATCTCACCAAAAGATCAAGCACATACTTCGGCGATTTCATTTCATTCGATAAATCGTTGAAAGGGGAGATGTTAAAATATGCAAAGTACCAACAGTGATAATGTATCTGACCCATTGACGAAGCCACTGTCACAGCAGAAGCATTATCGTCATACTAGATCTCTAGCATTAGGTATATGTCTGAGTGGTCTTAGTGCAAATTGGGAGATTTGTTGGGATAATGCCCTAAGACAAGTCATTAGATGATTGTTTGACATACATGTTTATGATTTTATGAATGGCAACCAGTTCATTATTATATATTATTCTTTTAACTGTGGCAATGTGAATTAATATATATGTTAATGTCCTTAGAATAATATTATATTATTCTTAAGATGTTCCCTAGTCAAGTATTATCATGAATAGGGAATAAGGATAATACGTAGAGACTAGTATGTGTTGATTGATGAATTGTTCATGGATATGAAGTATCAATCAACACATGGGTGCATGTTAGAGAACGATGTACTGGACAGACCCACCATGAGAATGCAACATGGATAGTTATATGATCGTCATATGCAATTCTCATAGTGATAATAATGTATGTAATCCTTACGACTTGTGATCATCAGAGATCCAACATAAGGAGTTATGTATCTTGATATTGTCAAACGTACCCGTAACAGGGTAAACTATAAGGCGACTATTGGATACACTACGAATTATGTAGAGGGATGTTGACTGATCGAGATAGGATTTGTCCCTCCTATATAACAGGAGATGTGTTTGGCCCTTGATCAAGTGAGAACTAAAAAGCATGCCATGCTCGAATGAGTCGATACGAGATATCGAGCTTATTCGTTTATTCTAGTTCTACTTGGGGATCAAGAAATAAGATTGAATATACGAGTATGACTATTCCATGACTCGTGTTCAATCTAAACACAAAGGACAAAGTGATTAAGTTACATGGTTCATATTATCACAAGTTCTAAGGTTATGTCGAGTCATTGACATTCTTGTAATTTGGGATGTGTTGCTAGACACCGCTCTTTGCTTGTAACGTAAAATGAGATTTTATGTCACTGCCAACATTACAAGATCCTATCGGGTCGCACAAAAGATTAAATCGAGAAGGAAATTAAATTCATGGGATGAATTAAATAATTAAGAGGAGTCTTAATTAATAATTATAAGGATTAAATTAAAATCATGGGCTTAAGCCCATGAGGCTTTATGAAGCCTTTAACTAAATCTTATATAATAATAACAAGGGTGATTAATTGTTAATCCATTCCTTGATATCAAATAACCTAGCCACTCAAGAGCTTGAGCTCTCGGCCACCACAAGAGGCGTGACCTAATCGCCGCCGCCTCATACTTCTCCTCTCACGGCCACCGCCGCTGTTTGCTAGGGAAAGAGATTGGTTGACGTTAATCGGTTTTGAACCCATAGTTTGGTTTTGGTTCAAGAATAAGTCTAGCAACTTGTTCTTGAACGTCCCTTGTTCGATTGATCGTGGGATACCGTTGAGGCAAGACCTTGGAGGTGTTGCTCGTGACTCGGATCGTTGGACGTGGTGCTCCGTGGAATCTACTCAAACGCGCTACAAGGGTGAGACCTTCGTATAACCTTCATCCGATATGAAAACCTATGTATAGATCCGCGGTTTTGTAATCCAGAATTTTATTCCGCTTGCGTTGTATGCTTTATGGATTACTTTCAGGAGTAGTGTAAATCTATAGGATTAACATTCATTTTGTTAGGAATGTAACTAATCCATTTGGAAGTAATTATATTGGCATGTAATCCTTAAAGCTCAAGGCCTCAACACGAATTTATATACTCTTATAATTACACATTAGCTCTACTTATGCCCTTATTTCGCACTTAAGGAACTAGGGTCCTTTACATGTTTCATGCAATTATTTATATTATTGTCCTTGAGTTTTGTTGATGAATGATGTATATGCTCATGGTGGGATTGTTCCTGTAGGTACATTTGGGGCATAAAGAACTAAGGACGGGTTGATGTGGTGAGCTCAAGAGGGGTGCATTTTGGTATAGAAGATGGGATTATTTTGTATAGTCTATACTATAGGAGTAGTGTAAAGCTATATGATTAACATTCATTTGATTGGGAATGTAACTAATCCTTTTTGGAACTTTATTTTGGCACTGTAATCTCAATAGCTCAAGGAATCAACACGAATGTTAATACTCTGATTTATGCATGCTTAGTTCTTATTGTACCAAAATCCTCACATGAGAAACCAGGGTCATTACACCTGTTCCACCTGCCCCCAACAGAGACAGCCCCCACACGGGGTGAGCATACCAATATCACCAATCCAATAATCACAGTACATAATTTACAGAATATAAAACTGTAATGTAAAAGATACTCCCTGTATAGTATCGTTACCACATGAGATCCCCCGTGCTGTTCCTGTTCTCAAAATAACCGAAACCATCAAATTCCCAAAATCAGTTAATCACCACATTGATTAACTAAAACCATTCCTGCCATGCCAATTTCATAATCAAATATGATTAAATAATTAAACGAATGACCACAGATACCACATATATCTAACCAATGATTCCATAGTTCTATTCCATCGCTCGCTCCAAAATAGCGGCATTTTAATCTCACACACGCTCAACAACAGCGGCGTCATAACCGATGTTCGCTCAACAGCGACAACATCTCAATCACTGCTCGCTCAAAAGCGGCACCATATAATTCCCAATGCATATCCATTTATTGCAAATACAATATACCATGCATTCAACAATTGCCACAAGATATAAGATTATGCTCGTATGTCATATGTATCTTATAATTCCGTAGTCCGAATCAAACCTTGCCTTAGTCCCGTGATCCGATAAATCATGTGCTAACACATAAAATAACTCACAATTAATAATGAGCATGTAACCACGTGCCCAAGCACATTCACAACCTCCAAATACATCATCAAGTCATGATGATTACCCATTAAAAGTCTCGGGCAAATCATACGTTGAAATCACAACACAAAGAATTTCCAAAAAACAATCAGCATCGGCGATCGATCGCTGCCTTCCAGTCGATCGATCGCCTCTCAACATATTTGGCTACTACCCTTGAGCGATCGATCGCTAAGCTTCAAGCGATCGATCGCTAGCCTCGCCGATCGATCGCTAGGCTTTAGCGCTCGATCGCTCACATTGAACAAGTGGTCACTGCCCCTTGGCGATCGATCACTACATTTGAAGCGATCAATCGCTTTACTGTTCATCATCATCAAAATTTCTCCAACGACACGGCGATCGATCGCTCCGACCCTAGCGATCGATCGCTCCGACCTTTTTCAGTCAAAAATGGCGTTTTAAAGTTAAAAACTTCCAGAATAACAATCCCCACACCCCATACATCTCAAATCCTCAACAAATGCATCATAACTCCTTCCCAAACATAATAACCCAAAACTCTAAAATCCAATAACTCAACCAAACTCTAAACATGTCCAAACTCTACAATACAACAATCAAAACGAAGATAAAAGAGAGGGGAAGAGTATTACCAAATTATCTTCGTGAAATCAGGCTCCGAAATCGAACCTCCATCAATTTTTTTGCTCCATGGTGAAAAGGGGAAAGGTTGGGGATTGGGGGGAGGGAGACGTGAGAGAGAGAGAGAGAGAAAAGCAAAGCCAACAATGATTGAACACCGAGTCCACTTGGTATATATAGTACCAAGGCTCAAAATTCCCGAGTCCCCCACAAATACATCACGACTCATTAAAAATCATATGTGTTCCATAATTAACTCTCAATCTAAATTTCCATTACCAGCCCCAACACAAAGCATCCCAGACCCCAGATCCAACAAAAAACCCAATTCCAAGGTTTAACACCAAGATGAGAATACAATCTCAACCCTTGGATCTAACGACCCCAAATACAGGATTTAAAATCCTCAGGAGTCCCAATACCGCAATTAATTCATAATTGCCACAATTAAAATCCATTAAGGATCATTACCATATCGGGATTTACACCAATAATTCACGGGCATCACAATGTATCAGGTTATGAAGGATTGCATGAGTTTTCTTTCCCATTTCGTAAACTGGTTCGATGTTTCCAACTTTTTTGGGCCATTAGCTGCTGCCACTAATGTGTTTACTGTTTATTGAGTTGTTGAATTCTTGTTTTGGTATGTGTTTTAGCTTCATGAATCATGTAGGAGAGAATTTCATGTAATCTCAATGATATTTGAGTTTGGTTCGATTTTTAGCTGTTGAATGAGGGAAATCGATCGAGTTTCAGGGGCTTAGGAGGTGAAAGTTCTTAATTTTTGTTTGTGGTAGACTTTGTAAGTTGTCCAAGGAGTTTAGTTTCCAGTTTAGTCAAATATGGCCTTATGGCTTTGAGTCTTAGCTAAGTAGGTCATTTGTTGGAATCGTTATCATTTATTAACATCATGTGCATTATTTCCCCTGTTGCTACATCGATTCGCATCTGCTACTGTTTTTGGAGAATCAGAATATTTCTATTCCACATAGTTTAGATCTAATTAGTCGCCTCAAGTTAAAGAATATATTATATTTATGTTGAGGTAACTTTAGTAATAAAGAAGTAATGAAATGGTGTTGTATGAATTTGATAGATTAAAACACGGCATGAGAATTCTACAAACTAAGAAGACCATATTCAGCTTCTAGAACAAGGAATAATAGGTATGTTGCGATCGAAACATACGATAGGTATCTGTATTATTTGATACATGATTTGCTGAACTTGCGTGAATTACGTGAAATTACTTGACTATGTGATTTAAATTGAATTATGGGCATTCATATGATTCATAACTGGCATATCGATGTATAAAAATAAATATTTTGTTAACATACATCATTATGATAACTATACATCGATATATTACATACACGTTGGACATTTCATACTGATCTATCCACTTCTTTGATATCCTTGATGATGACTGAGTTGATTTACTCTAAGTGTCGGGGACGACGGGTATGGCGATGACAGGCAGTTTAGGTAGCAACTGTAGTCAGGCGCGTTGCAACCGGACTTAGACACGAGGGATGACGAGCACAACACATGATGATTCTCCTAGTGCAAAGTGTGTGTGTGTTGTCACCCTCTGCTCTAGCTTGATATTGATTGATGATACCTTTCTTTGGACTCCGATATTTTGGTATCTTGAGATTCGATTCATTGTACCTTACATGCATTGCATTACATTGCATTGCATTGCATCATCAATCACATTTTATAGATACATGTTGTAATTACTTGATAGTTTCATATTGGGCTTTGGCTCACCCCAAGGAGGATGATATTGTCTTTATGTGTGGACAATGACAGGTATTCCAGGTAACCGGGATCCGAATGAGGAAATACTTGTGAAGTCTTACCTGAGGTTGTTTCTTTTGTCTTTTTCCCAGTCGTAGGATAGTTAAAATTATACCAGGATGTGTCGTGGATCGTATGTAAATTGAGTTTATTCAGTTCGGTCTTGAATATTTGTGGTTATCCTGTGTTTACTTACTGCTGATGGTATTATGTAAATATTTTAAGTATGAAATGTGTGCTGGAGATTTATTGTGCATGCTATGGTATGATGTAAATATTTTTAGTACGGATTATGTGCTGGATGTCTATGATGCATGCTATGGTATTATGTATTTACTTTCTGTACTGGGAATATTATTATGGTGCTTTCATTTTTTTTGGGGTATGTTCCTCGTGCGGGGAGGTCATGCCAAAATTTTTAGAGCCACTTGTTGGCAGAATATAAAATAATCTTCCGATGTTTACAAATAAATAATCATTGTGTGATAATTAAACATTTGAGTATGAATGATCTTCACAATTCTACAGTCTAAAGATGAGTGACCAAGGCGCCAGCAGGAAGAACAATATAGAGGTGGATTTTCAGCCACAATAGGTTGCCAAAAACCGCCTGGATCCCCTTTAGCTCCAACCCAAACATGCTGAGGAATAGGCTTCAACAGATCCAGTTCGACACAAACTCGCGCGACACTGGGATGAGACAAAGACGATGTGGCAGCATCAACATACAAAGGTCTCCCAATCGAGTTAACGATGGAGAAGATACTGTGTTTATCGAAAAAAAAAAAGAATAGGAAGAGATGGAAGAGCTAGCCAAACTGGAGATAAATGAGATTCCCGATTCACATGAAAGTTAGGAGTCCAACGAAATACTCGCATCGGGAATTTACCTATCTGCCAAAGACCTCTTGTCCAAATTCTAAGGAAATCGCCCTCATCAGAGAAGCGAATGAGTATATGTCTGGCATCAAGATGCCCAACCAAAGCGGAATTTGGCCGTGAGAGAATTTACCGACAATCGAAATGTTAAAAGAGGCTGCGAGCTTCTCAGTATCTTCATGAGAAGAGAAGACTGTGTTGGGATATGCCCTAAGACAAGTCATTAGATGATTGTTTATGACATACACTGTATTATGATTTTATAAATGGCAAGTCATTATTATATCTTATTCGAATATCTGTGCAATATGAGTTGATATATAAGTTAATGTCCTTAGAATAATATTGTATTGTTCTTAAAGATTGTCCCTAGTCAAGTATTATCATGAATCGGGATAATGATAATGCATTGAGACTAGTATGTTTTGATTGATGAATTGTTCATGGATATGAGATATCAAATCAACAAATGGGTACATGTTAGAGAACAATGTACTGGACAGACCCACCATGAGAATGCTACATGGATAGTTATATGAGTGTCATAAACAATTCTCATAGTGATAATAATATATGTAATCCTTACGACTTGAGATCATCAGAGATCCCAACATAAGAAGTTATGTATCTTGATATTGTCAAACGTTGCCTGTAACAGGGTAAACTATAAAGGCAAATATTGGATACACTACGAATTATGTAGAGGGATGTTGATTGATCAAGATAGGATTTGTCCCTCCTATATAACAGGAGAAGGTGGGCCCTTGATCAAGTAAGACTAAAATGCATGGCCATGCTCGATGAGTCGATATGTGATATCGAGCTTATTCGTTTATTCTAGTTCTACTTGGGATCAAGAAATAAACGATTGAACTATACGAGTATGACTATTCCATGACTCGTGTTTAATCTAAACACATAGGACAAAGGGATTAAGTTACATGGTTAATATTATCACAGGCCATAGGTTATGTCGAGTCAATGACATTCTTGTAACTTGGGTGGCCTTGATGTGTTGCTAGATACCGCTCATTGCTTGTGACATAAAATTAGATTTTATGTCACTGCCAACGTTGCAAGATCCTAACGGGTGCACAAAAGATTAAATCGATAATGGGTAGATAAAATTCATTGGATGAATTAATTTGATTAAGAAGAGTCTTAATCATAAAATATTATATATACATACATATAATCTATCGGGCCAAATATATATATAATGATATATATATAATAGGCTATATATATAATTATGAAAGTGGTTTTTGGGCTTTTCGAAAGCCTAAGGTTTAACTAGCCACCACCTTCATGTATATATATATACTTGGTCATTAGGTTAAGTGTAGAACATTAATTGTGAATTAACTAGCACCCTAAACCTAGCAGACAAAAAGTGTAGACACGGCCGCCGTCATCTTTTGGGTGGTTCGTCACTTTCTGGTTGAAGATCAAGTCTAGCAACTTGTTCTTCAACATCCCTTCATCGACATAATCGTGTGGATACCGTAGAGGCATAACTTGAAAAGTTTTGCTACTGACTCGAGGACGCGTTGGGCATGCTACTTCGTGGGATTCGGCTCAAACACGCTACAAGGGTATGATTCTCTTTACACCCCAATATGATTAACTTCGTATAGGTCCTCGGTTTGGAATCCAAATTTTTATTTCCGCTGCGTATTGCTTGTTGGATTCCTTACAGTTGTATCAGAGCCGTGTACGAAGCTCATATCGCGGTTATATGATAAATTGTTTTATCAGATTATAAGTTATTGTTACATGCTAATCAAAACTGTAATAACATATTAGATATGTTATAATCAACATATGAGATATGTGTGTGGAAAGAATCGTAAAATATATGTGATATATTAATTATGTATAAGATACATATGTGTGCGCGCGACTGGCTCTAGCAAGGCGGGCGAACGTAGCTCGATAGTCGGGCGAACGTAGCTCTAAAGTCGGGCGGACAAAAATCGCAAGGCGGGCGAACGCGCCAATGCATAGGCGGGCGACCGCCCATGGTTGGGCGGGCGACCGCCCAAGGCGAGGAGGGCGACCGCCAAAGGCTGGGTCGGGGACCGACCAAGGCTGGGCGGGGGACCGCCCATGTTCTGGCGGGGGACCGCCCATGTCTGGGCGGGCGATCGCCCATGCTGGGTGGGCGACCGACCTTGGCTGGGCGGGCGACCGACCATGGCTGGGTGGTGTCCGACCCGAGCGTGCAATATTTTTTTTTTACAGCTTATGGACATAGAATTAAATTTTAAAATGTTTAGAATTTAATTCATTAATTGTTATGATGTCCTAGTATGTTTTATGTGTTGTTTGAGCATGGTGCATGGTTATAGCCTTATGACCTATTAGATATGAATTTTGTGAATGATTGTAATTTTAAATACGGCCTACGAGTCGTGCATTCTCTATTTTTTTCTGAATGTATTCCCTCCCCTATGCTCCCCTCGAATGTAACTCGAGGAATTCTCTATATCATGTAATTGTTATGTAGTATAGTTAGAATTGTATTGATGGAGATCAATGAAGATGGACCATGGTGCCGGGACGAGGAGGCCATTCACAAAAGGACCAAAGAGGTGCTTGGAGAAGTTACCCTTAGGTTGACCTTTTATATTTTCTAATTGGCTTGAGAAATCTGTAGTTGGGGCTATAACCATGTCACGTTTATTTTATGTTGATGTATGTGATGCATGCTTATCGTTTTATTTAATATTGATGCTTGATATACATATATGTAGATATGTATATATGTATATGTACCAGACATATTTTCAATATTAATAAAATCATGAGATCAATAAATCCTCTTATAATATTAAGTTTCAAGATGCCTTCCAATTAAAAATACTCGTCAAGACTTCGATTGAACATGTGTGGGTTTGCCAAAGCAAAGCACCGTGACAATCTTAGTAAGGCGCGAAAGGTTAAAAGTTATATCCGTGTTATTTTAAAATTGGGTTCGACTTAACTAGCGTTATCTCAATAGGATTGGAAACCTAGAGGCATGGGGTTGGAAAATAATTCACTAGATGAATTTGAACAAAGCGTTGTTCGTCCAACCATCCAAGAATTGCATGTGATTGTAATTGACAAAGCGTTGTCTACCTAAATAACCGAGTCTTGGGCGAATAGCCAAAGCTAACTCAAGATTAAGTGAAATATGGATCTTGGCCCACTAAAGTTTTCGAGGGTTGATAATTTTAAACAAAATAGTGGGAGTGTCATTTAATATAAGACCATATTAAATGATTAAAATCATAAACTTATTTTGCATATTTATATTGTAGATATCCATGGCAACCAACAACGTTACAAGCACACTATCATTGCGATCGGTCCTTGAGAAGGACAAACTTAATGGGACAAATTTCCTTGACGGGTATAGGAATTTGAGGATTGTCCTCAAACAAGAAAAGAAGCAATATGTCCTAGAAGAACCCTTACCTGCTGAGGAACCTCCCTTGACGGCTGCTAAAGCCGATAAAGATGCATACAAGAAGCATCAAAATGACGCACTTGATGTTGGGTGTCTTATGCTTGCCACTATGAACTCTGAGCTTCAGAAGCAACATGAGGAAATGGAGGCGTTCGATATGATCGAGCATCTAAAGCAACTGTACCAACAACAAGCAAGACAAGAGAGGTATGACGTCTCTAAAGCGTTATTCCAGTGTAGAATGGTAGAAGGAAGTCTGGTTGGAACTCATGTACTCAAGATGATTGGGTACATTGAGAATCTGGAGAAGTTGGGTTTTCCATTGGACCAAGAGTTGGCCACTGACGTGATCTTGCAGTCGTTGCCTGAAAGCTTCAGTCAATTTGTCTTGAATTACAATATGATTGAAATTGAAAAGACTCTACCACAGTTGCTTGGCATGCTTAGAACTTTTGAAGCAAATAGCAAGAAGTCTAACCCTACAAATGTTCTTATTGTGAATAAGAGCAAAGGAAAGACTAAAGCTAAAGGCTACAAGAAGAACAAGAAGGTCTTTGTTAAGTCTAAGCCACATGTTTCTGCACTAAAGCCAAAGGGAGGAGTGGCAAAAGAGGGGAACTATTTCCATTGCGGTGAGACCGGACATTGGAAAAGAAATTGCAAAGTTTATCTGGAGGATCATAAGAAGACGAAGGGAAGTGTGACTTCCACTACAGGTATTTTTGTTATAGAAGTCAATTTATCTACTTCTTCATCATGGGTATTAGATACTGGATGTGGATCTCACATTTGTGTTAATGTGCAGGATCTTAAAAGGAGTAGGACATTGGCAAAAGGCGAAGTAGATCTCCGAGTAGGAAATGGAGCAAGAGTTGCTACATTATCTATAGGAGATTATTCATTGTCTTTGCCTTCTGGTTTATCTTTATACTTAAAAGACTGTTATTTTGTGCCTTCAATTACTAGAAACATTATCTCTATTTCTTGTTTGGACAAGTTTGGATTTTCATTTATTATAAAGGACAATTGTTGCTCCATTTATTTAAATGATATGTTTTATGCTAGTGCACAAATGATTAATGGTCTTTATGTATTAAATCTTGATATGCCTGTCTATAACATAAATACTAAAAGGATTAAGAATAATGATTCTAATCCAACTTATCTCTGGCATTGTCGCTTGGGCCATATAAACGAGAATCGCATATCAAAACTTCATAAGGATGGAGTATTGGATTCATTTGATTTTGAATCATATGAAACATGTGAATCTTGTTTAATGGGAAAGATGACTAAAGCTCCTTTCAAGGGACATGTTGAAAGGGCAAGTGATTTATTGAGTCTCATACATAGTGATGTATGTGGCCCAATAAGCACACAAGCCAGATGTGGTTTTCAATACTTCGTTACATTTACTGATGACTTCAGTAGATATGGGTATGTATACCTAATGAAACACAAACATGAAACCTTTGAAAAGTTCACGGATTTCAAGAATGAAGTACAAAACCAGCTTGGGAAAAGTATCAAAATCCTTCGATCAGATCGAGGAGGTGAATACTTAAACCAAGAGTTTCATGACTATCTAAAGGAGTGTGAGATAGTCCCCCAACTCACACCTCCATATACTCCACAATGGAATGGCGTATCTAAAAGGAGGAATCAAACTTTGTTGGACATGGTTCGATCAATGATGAGTCATGCAGATCTTCCGATATCCTTTTGGGGACATGCTTTAGAAACAACAATATTCATACTGAACCGTGTTCCATCTAAATCAGTGGAAAAGACACCATATGAGATATGGACTGCGAAATGTCGTAGTATGTCTTTTATGAAGATTTGGGGTTGTGAAGCTTTCGTAAGACGTCACGCCTCTAACAAACTTGGACCCAAATCTGATAAGTGTTTATTTGTTGGGTATCCTAAGGAAACGAAAGGATACTATTTCTATTATCCCACCGAGAACAAAGTGGTTGTTGCTCGGACTGGTGTCTTTCTTGAAAGAGAATTTATTTCTAGAAAAACCAGTGGGAGACATATAGAACTTAGTGAAGTTCAACCACAAGAAAACATTGAACATGATATTGAGATGGAAACAGAGCAGTCACCACAAGTTGTTGTGGATAAAGTACCTGCTCAAGAGACACAAGCCCAGCGTAAGTCTGTAAGAGAACACCGGGAGCCACAGAGATATGGATTTCTTGTGACTCAACAAGGTGACTTACTACTTATTGATGAGGATGAGCCGTCATCTTATCAAGAAGCTATAATGGGCACTGATTCTGAGAAATGGCAAGAGGCCATGAAATCTGAGTTGGAATCCATGTATGCAAACCAAGTATGGACTTTGGTTGACCCACCTGAAGGGGTGAGACCCATAGGGTGCAAATGGATTTTCAAGAAGAAGACCGACATGGATGGTAATGTACAAACCTTTAAAGGTCGACTGGTAGCAAAAGGTTTCAAACAAATTCATGGTATTGACTATGATGAAACTTTTTCACCAGTTGCCATGGTTAAATCCATTAGGATCTTACTTGCAATAGCTGCATTTCATGATTATGAAATCTGGCAGATGGATGTCAAAACAGCTTTCCTTAATGGAAATCTGCTTGAGGATGTGTAAATGACACATCCCGAGGGTTGTCGATCCAAAGGATGCTGGAAAGATACGCAAGCTACAACGATCCATTTATGGATTGAAGCAAGCTTCTTGGAGTTGGAATCTTTGTTTTGATGATGTAGTCAAAGAGTTTGGTTTCATCAAAAACGTAGATGAACCTTGTGTCTACAAGAAGGTCAGTGGGAGCATAATTATCTTCCTAATATTGTATGTAGATGACATACTTCTAATTGGGAATGATATCCCTGCGTTACAATCTGTAAAGATTTGGCTAGGGAATTGTTTTTCTATGAAAGACTTGGGTGAAGACACCTATGTATTAGGTATCAAGATCTATAGAGATAGATCAAGAAGATTACTTGGCCTAAGTCAAAGTACATTCATAGACAAAGTGCTAAAACGGTTTCGCATGCAAGAATCAAAGAAAGGATTCGTGCCTATGACACATGGGATACATCTCTCGAAGGATCAGTGTCCTTCAACACCAGATGAGAGACAACGCATGAGTAAGATTCCATATGCGTCAGCTATTGGATCTATCATGTATGCCATGATATGTACTCGTCCCGATGTCTCGTATGCTTTGAGCATGACGAGCAGATATCAAGTATATCCAGGTGAAAATCACTGGATTGCAGTCAAGAATATCCTGAAGTACTTGAGAAGAACTAAGGATACATTCTTGATTTATGGAGGTGAGGAAGAGCTCAATGTAATAGGTTACACTGATGCAAGCTTCCAAACTGACAAAGATGATTTCCGATCGCAATCAGGATATGTGTTTTGCCTAAATGGAGGTGCTGTGAGCTGGAAGAGTTCAAAGCAAGAGACAGTAGCCGATTCTACAACTGAAGCTGAGTATATTGCTGCCTCAGATGCTGCAAAGGAAGATGTTTAGATCAAGAAGTTCATTTCTGAACTTGGGGTGATGCCTAGCATACTAGATCCGATTGAACTCTATTGTGACAACAATGGAGCCATCGCATTGGCTAAGGAACCTAGATCTCACCAAAGATCCAAGCACATACTTCGGCGCTTTCATTTCATTCGAGAAATCGTTGAAAGAGGAGATGTTAAAATATTCAAAATACCAACAGATGATAATGTATCTGACCCATTGACGAAGCCACTGTCACAGCAGTAGCATGATCGTCATACTAGATCTCTAGGCATTAAGTATATGTCTGATTGGTCTTAGTGCAAGTGGGAGATTTGTTGGGATATGCCCTAAGACAAGTCATTAGATGATTGTTTATGACATACACTGTATTATGATTTTATAAATGGCAAGTCATTATTATATCTTATTCGAATATCTGTGCAATATGAATTTATATATAAGTTAATGTCCTTAGAATAATATTGTATTGTTCTTAAAGATTGTCCCTAGTCAAGTATTATCATGAATCGGGATAATGATAATGCATTTAGACTAGTATGTTTTGATTGATGAATTGTTCATGGATATGAGATATCAAATTAACACATGGGTACATGTTAGAGAACAATGTACTGGACAGACCCACCATGAGAATGCAACATGGATAGTTATATGAGTGTCATAAGCAATTCTCATAGTGATAATAATGTATGTAATCCTTACGACTTGAGATCATCAGAGATCCCAACATAAGGAGTTATGTATCTTGATATTGTCAAACGTTACATGTAACATGGTAAACTATAAAGGCAAATATTGGATACACTACGAATTATGTAGAGGGATGTTGATTGATCAAGATAGGATTTGTCCCTCCTATATAACAGGAGAAGTGTTTGGGCCCTTGATCAAGTAAGACTAAAATGCATTGATGTTAGTTCCGAACTTTATCGATAAGGTTTTAAAGATGACAAAACATATCAGACCGGATCGAGAGAATTCAGACTGACCAAATCGATCGCTCAAAACAGATCAAGCTGATACGGCATATCGCATATCAGACCGGATCGATAGAAATCAGACTGACTAGATCGAAGCTTCAGATCGATCTCAATCTTTATCAGATCAGAGTAGTCAAGGATGAATAAAGATTGGTTCTTCAGTCCGAATCATTAACGGCTATTTATTGAAGCATTTAATATCGCAATTAATGCTGAAAAAGACCATAGACTGAAGATTATCATAAAAGGTAAGAAGACAAAGAAGAGCTTACCTGACAGTCGCCGCCGAAAGCATGAACCAGAATGGCAAGTACCTTAAAGAAGAAGACTGTAGCTTACTCAGAGTTTAAGCATAGTCAAGAGTTGCACATTAAGGGAAATAATGTCGTTGGTACATGCAACTATAAAAGGATGCAACATAAGAGCTCAAGAGAGAGTCTGAATAATCGAAAAATGCACAAGACAGCAAAACAGCAGAAGCTTACAAGCTCAGACATTCTCGAGTTGAAAATCTTCATAAGCACAAGTATATTGTAATATTTGATCATTTAGGATCATTGTGTGCATAGACTAAAGTCGATCTTGTGTATTCTGTATTGAAATATAGAAGTGAGAAACAATTGTAACTGTCAGACAGAGTGTGCCTGAACAGATTGAGAGACTAGGAGTTTCAGTCTGGTAGTGAGGTAAATCCAGCTGAATCGGGTTTGTACAACAGGATTGTATAAATCAAAGTCTTCTAGTGGAATCCTTCCTTAATTTGAAGAAGGGGAGACGTAGAAGGATTACACCACCTTCGAACTTCCAGAAACATATTCTGTGTTTTATCATTTTGCACTCGTTCTATTATTCAAGCCATCGAGCCGTTCTTACTAATTTAAGAACAGACCGTTCCGCACTAAAATATTTAGTGGTCTGTTCTGCAAAAGGGTTGATTAAGAAACAGATTTCTTTCACTAATCCGAAAGAAATCACAAGGGATTAATTTTTAATAGGAGTGTTCATTCACCCCCCCCCTCTAAACACTCCGGACCGATCCTAACAAGTGGTATCAGAGCAGGTCGTCTTAATCAGCACAAAGACACTTGAGCCGATGGCATCATTCAACAAAATTCCTATGTTCTCAAAAGAAGACTACGATGATTGGAGAATCAGAATGCAAGCTCATCTGGCAGCACAGGATGACGATATGTGGTTCGTCATCACTGATGGACCAATGAAGATTCTGAAAGTCAATACAGCAGTATCCATTACTGGTGGTGAACCCCAAATGGTCGAAAAGGATAGATCCCTCTGGACGAATGAAGAAAGAAAGAAAGCAAACCTCGACAACGTTGCCAAGGACATCTTGTTCAAGACATTGGACAAGAACATGTTCAGTAAAATCAATATGTGCTCTACTGCAAAAGAAATTTGGGAGAAGATAGCACAGCTCTGTGAAGGGAACGACCAGACCAAGGAAAACAAGCTGACTGTTGCTCTTCAAAGATTTGAGAGCATAAAAATGAAGATTGGTGAAACTCTAAATGAGTTTGATGAAAGAGTCACTGGTATCATCAATGAACTAAATGGTCTGGGCAAGGAATACTAAAACAGAGAGATCGCTCTGAAAGTTATGAGAGCCCTGCCAAAGAATGGGATGTTAAGACCATTGCAATGAGGGAATCCAAAGATCTGAACAAAGTTGAACTTCATGATCTGTTCGCAGATCTTAAAGCATATGAGTTTGAATTGATAAGCAGAGGTGAAGCAGAGCCATTCATCTCTCAACCAAACAAAGCACTGGCAGCCATTCCAGACCAGACCGCCCCCACAACAGATCGATCTATCGAACAGATAAGTAATGATGCTATGTCATTATTTATCAAGAAATTTGGTAAATTCATGTCTAAAAATAAGAGGAACTTTAAACCCTCTCATCATTATAAATCAAGAAAGGGCGATGCTGTTAATGATCAGGCTTGCTACAATTGTGGTAAGACCGGACATTTTATTGCAGATTGCACCAGACCGAAGAAAGAAGAACGTATTAAGAGATGCATCGTGATGACAGGAAAAAGAAGCACTACAAAGACAACAAAAATCATGGAAAGTCCTAAAAGGTCCTAGTAGCAGAAGAAGGAAACAACAAATGGGCTCAGACTGATTCAGACTCAGAAAGCTCTGAATATTCTTCCAGCGAAAGCGAAGAAGATATTCAATGTCTAATGGCAGACGAAAATATGAGTCAAACAGACGAGGTATTCGATCTTGACTCAAATGAATTTACACGTGAAGAACTCATGTCCGCACTGCAAGACATGGCTAATGATTATAGACTCTTAGCTGAATCATTTGAGAAAAGTAAAGCTAAAGCCAATGATCAAATGGATGAGCACAACAAACCAAGCTACTCTGAGTAGGGTGAGTGCAATAATCTAAAGATCGAGCTGAATAAGCTGAAAAACTCTTATGATCATCTCCATGAAGAAAATAAGAGAATTAGCACACAAAATGCTAAGCTTTCTCATATCTTCAAATCATGGACAAAATCCAGAACATCATTGGAAGAATTGCAAGAGGTACAAAGAAATGTCGGTGATGTTACAGGCATAGGCTTTTCATATCAAAGACTGCACCAAAGATGAATCTGAACTGTTGCTGGTAAAGAACAAAATCAAACAAATGACATTTGTTAAATCCAGCACAGTATATGAGACTGAAGCACCTATAATTCAAACAGGAGTCTCTTTCGAGAATCAAGGTTTGAGAAAAGGGATTGAATATGTTAACCAAGCCAAAGAAAAGGCACCAGCAAGCTTTGCGTCTTTCAGAACAAATCTAAAGATGCAAAATCTAAGGCAAGGAAGACCATCCAACTACTATAATTCAAAACCAGTTCAACGAAGATATAGACTACCCTATGAGAATAAAAGGTTTCCATATCGCACACAGTATCACACACAACATCGAAACAGATCAGCTCACAGCACACCAGACACACACAAGCCATTAAAGCTGATACAGGTGTGGGTTCCCAAAGGGCTAATCCGTTCTGGACCCAAGTAGGATTGGGTACCAACAATAATTATGTTTGATGACAGGTACCAAAGAAACTTGCATCAGACTGGTACTTGGACAGTAGGTGTTCTCGTCACATGACTGGAAACATCGAGCTGCTGTTTAAAGTCACAGAATGTACTGGACCCAAGATCATCTTCGGAGATAACTCAAAGGGTAAGACCGTGGGCAAGGGTAAGATTGTCCATGGTAATATTATATCAATGATGTGCTGTTAGTTGAAAATCTATGCTATAATCTGATTAGTATAAGTCAACTATGTGATAATGGTTATATTGTAGAATTTCACAAACACACTTGCACTGTTAAATCGTCGGACGGTATGACCATGCTTGTAGGAATCAGAAATGGAAATACATATAAGATTAACTGGAACTTTGCTCAACCTGGTAATCCTACTTGCTTCATCGCTAATAATGATAATAAACACTGGCTATGGCATAAACGCTTGAATCATCTAAATTTTAAGACTATTTCTAGCCTGTGTAAACATGATTTAGTTGTTGGTCTGCCCAAGATCGACTTTGCTAAGGATAAATCTGTGAAGCGTGCCAAATGGGCAAACAGATCAGATCATCCTTCAAAAACAAGAATGCCAAATCCTCCTCACGATGCTTAGAACTACTGCATATGGACTTGTTTGGTCCTATACCAATAACAAGTCTAGGGGGAATGCGGTACACTCTTGTTGTTATTGATGATTACTCACGATTTACTTGGACTATATTTTTAAGCAGTAAAGATCAGACCGGTCCGAAATTGATCAAGATGCTGAAACGTGCTCAGAATGAGAAATCATCAAGCATAGACAGGATTCGAAGTGAAAGGCACTGAGTTTTCAAATCATAATCTTGAATCCTTTCTAGAAGATCATGGAATTAAGCACGAATTTTCAGCCGCCCGAACTCCCCAACAAAATGGAGTTGCAGAACGAAGAAACAGAATGCTCAAAGAGGCAGCAAGGACAATGCTTGCTGATTCTGGCATTTCGCAAAAGTTCTGGGCACTGTAAATACTGCTTGCTACACTCAAAATCGGTCTATGATTAACAAGAAGTTGAATCTTACTCCATATGAAATATGGACTGGTAACAGACCGTCTATCTCTCACCTTCATGTATTTGGTTGCAAATGCTTCGTTCACAATAATGGTAAGAATCATCTTACAGCATTTGAAGCTAAATCAGATAATGGGATATTCTTAGGATATTCATCTAATAGCAAAGCTTTTCGCGTCTTCAATAATCGCACTTTAACTGTAGAAGAATCTGTTCATGTAGTTTTTGATGAATCTTTATGTATTGAGGGTAGCAAGGAATCAATTCAAAATCAGATGGAAAATATCCATCTCGAAGCTAACAGTGATGATGAGATTGTAGATAACAGGTCCAGAGACAATCCACCGGAACCTGAAGTACCAGACATACCGGATCACGGCAATGAAGTTACTTCAGATCGAGCCGATCCGGATGTTCCTCGCTCTAATGTTAAATCAGATGCTGATAATGCCACTACTACTCATCTGTCTGAACCAGACAATCCAGAATCGAGTTATCGATGGACAAAGAGGCATCCACCTAATCTCGTGATTGGAAGTCCTTCTGCACCGATTAGAACTAGAGGACAGATGATGGATGAATTCACTCATGCTGCTTTCATATCAAATCTGGAACCTAAAAAGATTGATGAAGCTTTGACTGATTTCAACTGGATTAAAGCAATGCAAGAAGAGCTTAATCAATTTGAACAAAATCAAGTTTGGAGTCTAACTCCCAGGCCAAGCGATCTTCCTGTTATTGGAACCAGATGGGTGTTCAGAAACAAGCTAGACGCAGATGGAGTTGTGGTTAGAAACAAAGCCAGACTGGTAGCACAAGGATTCCGACAAGAAGAAGGAATTGACTTCGATGAATCGTTTGCACCAGTCGCCAGACTTGAAGCAATCCGAATATTTCTTGCTTATGCTGATTTTAAAGACTTCAAGGTATATCAAATGGACGTTAAGAGTGCCTTTCTTAATGGTAAGCTTCAGGAGGAAGTCTACATTGAGTAACCTCCTGGATTTCAGAACCACTCATTTCCTAATCATGTATACTGAATAAAGCAGTATATGGTCTGAAACAAGCACCAAGAGCCTGATATGATACTCTGTCTCAATTTCTGCTGAACCATGATTTTCAGATCGGCTCAGTAGATAAAACTCTATTTAAATTTATTAAGGGGGAACATACTTTGTTAGTTCAAATTTATGTTGACGATATCATTTTTGGGTCAACTAACCCCAAATTATGCGAGAAATTCTCTAAGTTAATGCAGGGACAATTTGAGATGAGTATGATGGGAGAACTTTCATTCTTTCTGGGTCTCCAAGTCAAACAGCTCAGCAATGGCATTTTCATAAATCAAACCAAGTATACCAAAGAGCTACTCAAGAGATTCGGAATGGAAACATGTTCAACTGCATCCACTCCAATGAGTCCTACAATCAAGTTAGATAAAGACGAAGGGGGAACAGCAGTTGAAGTCTCTATGTATCGCGGACTGATCGGATCGCTCTTGTATCTTACAGCGAGCCGGCCTGATATTATGTTCTCAGTCTGTATGTGTGCTAGATTTCAGTCAGAACCAAAGCAATCACACTTCATTGCTGCTCAGCGTATTCTGAAATACTTGAAAGGATCTCAGACCGTTGGTCTTTGGTATTCCAAAGATTCAAATTTCAGCTTAATAGGATATTCAGACGCTGATTATGTTGGCTGTAAGATTGATTGCAAAAGCACCAGTGGAACATGTCAATTCTTAGGTGAAAGATTGATATCTTGGTTTAGCAAGAAGCAAACATCTATTGCCACACTACAGCTGAAGCAGATATCTTGCCGCTGGAAGCTGTTGTGCTCAAATGCTCTGGATTCAACACCAGCTCAAATACTATGGCATTCAAGCTGTTGAATCTCCGATATTTTATGACAACACAAGTGCAATCGCTATAACGTATAATCCAGTTTTGCACTCTCGAACAAAGCACATTGATAAAAGACATCATTTTATTCGAGATCATGTTGGCAAAAAGGAAATTCGGATCGAGCATATTTCAACAGAACAGCAAGCAGCAGATATCTTCACCAAACCACTTCCTGAGGCTAAGTTTAATTACTTTCGTCAAATTCTTGGTTTAATAGATTTATCCTGATGTTTTTAGAAGTATCTTTCTTTTAGTTATCTTTTAAAAATTGTATGCTGGCACAGATCGATAATACAATTATCAGAACGACACAGACCGGTCCGAACTTTCAGACCGATCTATGTCAAATCTGATGTTATCCCATGATCTGTCTGGTCAACAAATCTGTAAATAAAATAATTGTTTAAAACAGCCCAGACTGATCGCAAATTTTAACCGCCTTATCTCTCTTTTATCCTGACCGTTTATTTTGAATTATTTCATGATCAATCATCGAGATAAAGACACGTGTCTTCTCTCTCTTATTTAGCGGGCTGAACATTTCATTTTCATTCACTTTTTACAATTTACCGTTGTCTGCACTCTAACTCTCTCATATTACTTTTCAAACTCTTCGTATTTCTCCATTACACTCCAATGGCCTCTATCACACACAACTCTCTCTCCGTTGAGTTCGATGATATCTATAGGGCTGAAGATCCAGAGATGATCTCTATTTTCAAAATTTTGGAATCATCTGGATTAAGGAATTTTCTGGAGTGTGGCACGGTGGTTTACGAGTCGGAGATTCGCGAACTGTTCGCCAATGCTGTATCACAGAAGACATCAATCTCCACCTCCGTAAAGGGCAAATCTTTTGAAATCTCTCCGTTGACGCTGGCCAAGACCTTTGGTCTTCCCAACTCCGGACTGACTGAGTTTGGCCAGATTCCTCAATCTTCTCTCACGGCTCTTCAGGGGAGGGTATCCATATTTGGCCACCGCCTGTAGCCTTCATTCAAGAATAAGGAAATGTTCTTTCATTTCCAGGTGTTATGTGAGATCATTGGCAAGCCATTATTGGGCAAAGCCGGAAGCTATGATGTTGTTACTGCTGAGAAGTTCCGGGCCATGGCTGCTATTCACTCAGGCCAGAAGATGAACTGGTCTGCAATATTATTTGGAGTTCTACTTGAGACATTCATCGCCTCCAAACAGGCTGTCTGTTTTGCTGTGCCCTTGAGCAAACTACTGGAGACGCTGGACATCGAGCTGGGGAAGCCGTCTGCTCTCAGTCCGTTTAAAATTCTCAACTCCAAGGGACTTGCTCTCCTAAAGTCCAAGAGTGCTCCACCCACTCCTACCGATCTGGTGGCAGTCAAGATTGAGAAAGGAGAAGAACAGGCTTGTTAGGATCGGTCCGGAGTGTTTAGAGGGGGGAGGGGGGGTGAATGAACACTCCTTGTAAAATTTAATCCCTTGTGATTTCTTTCGGAATAGTGAAAGAAATCTGTTTCTTAATCAACTCTTTTATAGAACAGACCACTGAATGTATAAGTGCGGAACGGTCTGTTTTTATATTTGTAAGAACGGTTCGATGGCTTGAATGAAAGAACGAGTGCAGAAAGATAAGACACAGGATATGTTTCTGGAAGTTCGAAGGTGGTGTAATCCTTCTATGTCTCCCCTTCTTCCAATTAAGGAAGGTTTCTACTAGAAGACTTTGATTTATACAATCCTGTTGTAAAAAACCCGATTCAGCTGGATTTACCTCACTACCAGACTGAAACTCCTAGTCACTCGATCTGTTCAGATACTCTCTCTCTGACAGTTACAATTTGTTTCTCACTTCTATTTTTCAATACAGAATACACAAGATGCGCACAGTGATCATAAATGATCAAATATTACAATGTAATCGTGCTTAAGAATAATTTCAGCTCGAGAGATTCTGAGTTTGAACGCTTGTGCTGTTTTTTGATTGATCAACGAGAGTCTTGTATCGTGTTCTTTTCTGTATTGTTGTTGCATCCTTTTATAGTTGCATGTACCAACTATATTATTTCCCTTAATGTGCAACTCTTGACTCTGCTTAATCTCTGAGTAAGCTACAGTCTTCTTCTTCAGGATACTTGCCGTTTTGGTTCATGCTTTCGGCGACTGTCAGGTAAGCTCTTCTTTGTCTTCTTACCTTTTATGGTAATCTTCAGTGTTTGGTCCTTTGTAGCATTAATTGCGACATTAAATGCTACAATAAATAGCCGTTAATGATTCGGACTGAAGAGCCACTCTTTATGCATCCTTGACTGCTCTGATCTGATAAAGATTGAGATCGATCTGAAGCTTCGATCTAGTCAGTCTGATATCTATCGATCCGGTCTGATATGTGATATGCCTTATCAGCTTGTTCTGTTTTTAGCTATCGATCTGGTCAGTCTGATTACCCTCAATCCGGTCTGATATGCTTTGTCATCTTATCAGCTTGATCTGTTTTGGGCGATCGATCTGGTCAGTCTGATTTCTCTCGATCCGGTCTGATATGTTTTGTCATCTTTAAAATCTTACCGATTAAGTTCGGAACTAACAAATTCCCCCTTTTTGATGATGACAAAACCTAGCTTCTAAGTCTTTTTAACCAGTCTGATAAGAACTCTGAAGCGTATGCTTTCGGATCGATTACTTCTTCTTTTTCAAAATAAATGAACATTATTAAGTTGGATCGATTGAGCCTTTTATTATTAAGCCTTTTATTTTAGTTCAAAATAAATGAACAAGGACTTAACAAAGAAATATTTCTTTATTGATCACCAACAATCTTGCATACAGACAGTCTGAATATTTAAGCAATCTATTTTCTTGAAGACTGAGACTGATGTGGCTTGAAGTCTGTTTTCTTTTCCCCCTTTTGTCAGCAGCAATCTCTTGGAGAAAATCTACAACTTGTGCTAGCTGAGCGCTGATAGCGTCAAGACGAACGTCTTGAGCGCGGAGGGAATTGGCGACGGATGCTCTAACTTCAGTGGCCAGCTTGATCTGCTCTTTTCTCAGGTTGTTCTTATAAGTGGCTTGCTGAGAGAACAAATCGTTCAGTCCTCGCTGAAGGCTGCCGATACTGGCTATCATCTTCTCTTTGAATGAATCAAAGTACAAAGCTATAAGCCTCTGACCTTGATGAACTTCTATAACACGTTGAGAGAGTGACAGGCAGTTGTCAGATAAGTGCTGAAGGGTCCTTGCCAGGGATGGAGGTGCATCAGATAGTCGGCTTGGAGAGTGATCTGATGATGACAATGCATGATCATCTTCTTCAGCAATCGGTACAAGTGAAGATACAGCAGCTTGGTTACTTTCGGACCGGATCAAAGTGACCAGAGCCGAAGAAAATGCTTGTATGAAAGCCATATCTTCATCTAATTGGACTGGAGGAGTGCTGGGTCTGGAGGGCTCCTCAATTTGTAGAGCTGCAACAACTGTGGACACCACCAGATCCGGATCGACGAACTCTGGTGCACCAATTGTTGCAAGTTCTGCGGTTGGACTGATTTGAACGTGGGAGACTGATGATCCCAAAGGAGTAGATGTTGTTGGAGAGTCCAACAAGACATTCAATGGTTCATCTTCTGTAGCAGACGGAGCATTAGGCAATGGCTGCTCCGCTGTCTGATCGGCTACGAGGTCTGCAGTCTGATCTGCTGCGCGATCTGTTGGCTGATCTGCTGCTCCAGAGGGAATAACCTCAATCAAAGGTTCTACCAGAGTCTTGCTTGCAGAGGGATGATCCGGGCTGGTTACTGGAGTGGATATGATGATTTTCTGTCGTTGAAATCGGACAGCTAAATGGAGAGCATGAATATCCATCTCTAATTGAGCAATAACAGCCCCATCATCTCTGGCAGTTGGAGCAATCGGATCGAAGTTCGCTTTCTTAGCAGCTAAGAGCAGAGTCGCCAGTCTGAATCTTTGATTGGCCTTAAATAGCTCTTTGCGCTGCACAGCAATCCGAACATCATCGGTCTCTGTCCCCTTCAGAACTTCTTCTTCCATTTCTGAAGGCGTCTGAGTTTGCCGAAGAACATCTCAATATGGTTGATCGTTCTGTACTCGACGTACTCATCAAAAACCAAAATGAGCTCCTTCACTTGCTCTTCAACGTCCTCCATAGCAATGTCAATTGCTGTCTGCGCTGCAGATTTGGGCTTAGAGGAGAGTGGTTCGGATAGAATGGCTTTGCCCTTGCCGGTGGAGGAAGGAGACTTGATCCCTGATTGGGTATAGTCTCCCAACTCAGTGATAACAATCCCTTTGACCACGAGAATGGCAGAGGGGACTCGGATGGTTACTTTGGGTACAGTGGTTGAAGTGGTTGAAATTTGGGTTGTAGGTTGGGGTGCAGGGGTGGCTTTTGTTGGAGGCAATATGGGTAATGTTTTGAGAGGTTGAGTTTTGATTGGTTTGGTAATCTGGGTTCTTGGCTTCTTGGGAAGGGGCTTGGCTGGTGGTGAGGGAGCAGACTGAGTGTCTTCAGAGTCAGTCTGGATAGTTAACTTTCGCTTGACTCGAGGTTTGCGAGCAACAGCCTGTTCTTCTCCCTTCTCAATCTTGACTGCCACCAGATCAGTAGGGGTAGGTGGAGCGCTCTTGGACTTCAGCAGTGCTAGCCCTTTGGAGTTGAGAATTTTGAAGGGACTCAGAGCAGACTGCTTCCCCAGCTCAATGTCCAATGTTTCCAGTAGCTTGCTGAGAGGAACAGCAAAGCAGACGGCCTGTTTGGAGGCAATCATTGTTTCCATCAGGACTCCAAATAGAATCACGGACCAGTTCATCTTCTGTCCGGAAACAATAGCACCATGGCCCTGAACTTCTCGCAGTGACGGCGTCAAAACTTCCAACTTTGCCCAATAATGGCTTGCCCACAATTTCGCACAGCACCTGGAAATGAAAGAGCATTTCCTTCTTTTTGAATGAGGGCTGCAGGCGGCGGCCAAAAATAGAAATCTTCCCCTGAAGAGCTGTGAGAGAAGCTTGAGGAATCTGCCCAAACTCAGCCAGTCCGAAGTTGGGAAGACCAAAGCTCTTGGCCAGCGTCATCGGCGAGATTTCAAATGTTTTGCCCTTTACAGAGGTGGAGATAGATGTCTTCTGGGATACAGCATTGGCAAACATTTCTCTAATCTCTGATTCGTAAACCACCGTGCCACACTCCAGAAAATTCCGTAATCCAGACGATTCCAAAGCTTGGAAAATGGAGACCATCTCTGCATCTTCAGCCCTGTAAATATCATTGAACTCAACGGAAAGAGAGTTGTGAGTTATGGTAGCCATTGGAGTAAAATGGAAAGATATACGAAGAGTTGAGAGATTGTGAGAGAGTTAGAAAGCAGACAGCGGTAAATTGTAAAAAGTGAATGAAAATGAAATGTTCAGCCCGCTAAATAAGAGAGAGAAGACACATGTCTTTATCTCGAAGACTGATAACTAAATAATTCAAAATAAACGGTCAGGATAAAAGAAAGATAAGGCGGTTAAAATTTGCAATCAGTCCGGGCTGTTTTTGTTTTAACTAAATACAAAATAAAGGATTTATTGTCCAAACAGGTCATAGGATAACATCAGATTGACATAGATCGGTCTGAAAGTTCGGACCAGTCTGTGTCTTTCTGAACATTGTATTATCGATCTGTGCCAACAAAAATCTTTAAACGCGAAAAGAAGAAAACATCTAAACTATCAAGATAAGTCAATTAAGCCAAGAATTTGACGGAAATAATTAAACTTAGCCTCAGGGAGCGGTTTGGTGAAGATGTCTGCTGCTTGCTGCTCTGTTGAGATGTGCTCGATCCGAATCTCCTTTTTGCCAACATGATCTCGAATAAAATGATGTCTTATATCAATATGCTTTGTTCGAGAGTGCGGGACTGGATTATATATTATAGCGATTGCACTTGTGTTGTCGCAAAATATCGGAGAGTCAACAGCTTGGATGCCATAGTCTTTGAGCTGGTGTTGAATCCAGAGAATTTGAGCGCAACAGCTTCCAGCGGCAAGATATTCTGCTTCAGCTGTAGATGTGGCAATTGATGTTTGCTTCTTACTGAACCAAGAGATCAATCTTTCACCTAGAAATTGACATGTTCCACTGGTTCTTTTACGATCAATCTTACCGCCAGCGTAGTCTGCGTCTGAATATCCGATCAAGCTGAAGTTAGAATCTTTGGAGTACCAAAGACCAACGTTCTGAGATCCTTTTAAGTATTTCAGAATACGCTTAGCAGCAATAAAATGTGATTGCATTGGTTCTGACTGAAATCTGGCGCACAAACAGACTGAGAACATAATATCAGGCCGGCTCGCTGTAAGATATAAGAGCGATCCAATTAGTCCTCTATACATAGTCACTTCGACTGCCGTTCCCCCTTCGTCTTTGTCTAACTTGATTGTAGGACTCATTGGAGTGGATGCAGTTGAGCATGTTTCCATTCCGAATCTCTTAAGCAGCTCTTTGGTATACTTGGTTTGGTTGATGAAAATACCATTGCTGAGCTGTTTGACTTGGAGACCCAAGAAGAATGAGAGTTCTCCCATCATGCTCATCTCAAACTGTCCCTGCATCAACTTGGAAAATTTCTCGCATAATTTGGGGTTAGTTGATCCAAAGATTATATCATCAACATAAATCTGAACTAACAGGGTATGTTCCCCCTTAATAAATTTAAATAGAGTTTTATCTACTGAGCCGATCTGAAAATCATGGTTCAGCAGAAATTGAGATAGAGTGTCATATCAGGCTCTTGGTGCTTGTTTCAGACCATATACTGCTTTATTCAGTAGATATACATGATTAGGGAATGAGTGGTTCTGAAATCTAGGAGGTTGCTCAATGTAAACTTCCTCCTGAAGCTTACCATTTAGAAAGGCGCTCTTGACGTCCATCTGATATACCTTGAAGTTTTTAAAGGCAGCATATGCAAGAAAGATTCTGATTGCTTCAAGTCTGGCGACTGGTGCAAAAGATTCATCGAAGTCAATTCCTTCTTCTTGTCGGAATCTGTAATACCCCCGAAATGTGATATGATTATGTTCTACGATGATAAATTATGATGTGTTTAAGGGTTGTGGTGTATTTAAATTGGGGGCCACAATTTATGTTATGATGATATGTTGTGGGGAACATGTTGGGTGTTTTAAGGGATGTATTAATTAAATGAAGTTAGAAAATATCGAGTGAGGATATTTTAATACATCGTACTATATACTGGGACACAATTAAACACCTCAAGGCACCCCAACCACACCACCCCACCCTACTCGGCCACCTCCCCTTTTCCCACTTGTCAAAGCCCATACCCCCACTTGGTCATGCCCATGCTTCCAATCACTTTGCAGCCAAATCATTCCCTTCTCCTTCTCTTGCTCCACCATTTTCGTTCCAGCTTAGCAGCTGTAAGGCAAGGAAAAAGCTTGGTAAGAAGGTGTTCAAATCCTTGCAAAAAGAGGAGCAAAAAGAGAGGGGTAAGTGGGTACCCTGTTTTTCTGGGTTTGTGTTTGAGCTTGGGTTTGGTGGGTTGTTTTTAACTCATGCTAAGTGTAGGCTTGGGTGAAACCTGGGTAAGGATGCTTACATGGTAGTATTAAGTAACTACTAGCATGGTTGTTTGAGCATTTTACATGATTTATGTGATAGATTTCTTGTTATGAATCTATGTGCTCGAAAAACCTGGACAAAGAAGAAGATACTCTGTTTTTGTATAGGATGGTTGAGGATGAAGATTATGATGATGTTATGATGCATGTTAGCTTAGGTTTTGTTAAACCTTTGATTTAAGAGCTTACATGGATATTTTATGAAGTTCTTCACATGTTTGTTTCAGCATGAAAGATGTGTTATGAAGTAGAAAAGATGGTATGAAAAGAGGTGCTAAAAAATCTGGGGAAAATCCCGATTTTTCAGAGCTCTCGATCGATCGAGTTTTGGTTTCGATCGATCGAGCGAGGCAGAAGGTCTAATGCATGTTTTCAAAATTTTGGTGCCGATCGATCGAAGGATTTCTCGATCGATCGGTGAAGTTCCTCGATCGATCGGTAAAATGTTCGATCGATCGAGCGAGGCAGAATGCTAAGGCACTGTTTGTGCACAGTGTCTCGATCGATCGAGACCTTGGGCCGATCGATCGAGAGAAGCAGAAAGTTGAAAATTATAATGATGTTTTATTTTGTTAAGTTTATGATGTGAGATGGTTTGAGGCATCTAATATGGTATTGTGTGGTCTTGTAGAACCATCCCAGGTACCGGCACCATCAAGGAGATAAAGTTTGTTGACTCCTCCTCTTTTGAAAAGGTACGTAAGAAACGTACGGGCACCGGACGGTAAACCATACTCCTACCTCTGATGATGATGCCTATAATAATGATGTTTATGATGATGTTTACGATGATGATGTTTACGATGATGTTTATAATGATGATGTTTATGATGATGTTTACGATGATGATGTTTATGATGACGTTTATGATGTTGATGTTATGATTGGGTAAGACGCCCATGTGGTAAGATGCCACCCAATGTATGTGAGCGGGTAAGATGCCCATGTGGTAAGATGCCACACAATGTTATGATACGGCAAGACGCCATATGACGGGGTAAGATGCCCTGTGGTAAGATGCCACACAACGGTTATGTTATGGTAAGATGCCATACAACGGGGTAAGATGCCCTCATACATGAATAAGAATCAGGGATAACAAAAGAAGTCGAAGAACGACCAATAACATTTACTTAACTAAGATGATATGGATTACTGTATGTCTTTTCTATCATGTTAAGTAAATATGTATGTGCTCACGATGTGTTATCCCTGTAGGTACACTTTTGGACGAAAGGACTAAGGGTCGGGTTGAGGCAGTGAGCTACGAGGGACACTGGAATGCATATGATTCAAGTTATGATTAGTATCTACTCTAGGAGTAGTGTAAATCTAAATGACATTCTTGTAGAATGTAATGAATTATTTTTGAAGTTTTGTATTTTGGCCTGTAATCCTGTTAGCTCGTGTAACAACCAAAACCTTAAGATGTTACCTTAATGCATGATTAGTCCTTCTTATGTCTTTTAATCACTGTTAAGGTGGGAAGACCCCACAGAATCCTTGTGCCACCAGTCTGGCCTTGTTTCTAACCACAGTTCCATCTCCGTCCAGCTTGTTTCTGAAAACCCATCTGGTTCCAATAACAGGCAGAGCGCTTGGTCTGGGGGTTAGACTCCAAACTTGATTTTGTTCGAATTGATTAAGCTCTTCTTGCATGGCCTTAATCCAGTTGAAATCAGTCAGAGCTTCATCGATCTTCTTAGGTTCCAGAGTTGAGATGAATGCAGCATGAGTGAACTCATCCATCATCTGTCCTCTGGTTCTAATCGGTGCAGAGGGACTTCCAATCACTAGATTAGGTGGATGCCTCTTAGTCCATCGATAGCTTGACTCTGGATTATCTGGTCCAGTCGGATGAGTAGTAGTAGAGGTATGGTCAGCATCTGCCTTGATATGAGAGTTTGGATCATCCGGATCGGCTCGATCTGAGGAAGCTTCATTACCTTGATCCGATCTGGCTGGCACTTCAGATTCTGGTGGATTGTCTCTTGACCTGTTAGCTACAATCTCATCATCATTGTTAGCTTCAAGATGGATGTTTTCCATCTGATTTTGAATTGATTCTTTGTTACCCTCAACACACAAAGATTCATCAAAAACTACATGAACTGATTCTTCTACAGTTAAGGTTCGATTATTAAAAACTCGATAAGCTTTGCTAGTTGATGAATATCCTAAGAATATACCATTATCTGACTTAGCTTCAAATGCTGTAAGATGATTCTTACCATTGTTGTGAACGAAGCATTTACAGCCAAATACATGAAGGTGAGAAATAGATGGTCTGTTACCAGTCCATATTTCATATGGAGTGAGATTTAGCTTCTTGTTAATCATAGACCGATTTTGAGTGTAGCATGCAGTATTTACAGCTTCTGCCCAGAACTTTTGTGAAATTCCAGAATCAGCAAGCATTGTTCTTGCTGCTTCTTTGAGCGTTCTGTTCCTTCGTTCTGCAACTCCATTCTGTTGAGGAGTTCGAGCGGCTGAAAACTCATGCTTAATTCCATGATCTTCTAGGAAGGATTCAAGATTCTGATTTGAAAACTCAGTGCCTTTGTCACTTCGAATCCTGTCTATGCTGGATGATTTCTCATTCTGAGTGCGTTTCAGCAGCTTGATCAACTTCGGACCGGTCTGATCTTTACTGCTCAAAAATATAGTCCATGTAAAGCGTGAGTAATCATCAATAACAACAAGAGTATACCGCATTCCCCCTAAACTTATTATTGGTATAGGACCAAACAAGTCCATATGCAATAGTTCTAAACAACGGGAGGAGGATTTGACATTCTTGTTTTTGAAGGATGATCTGATCTGTTTGCCCATTTGACAAGCTTCGCAGATCTTAACCTTAGCAAAATCGATCTTGGGAAGACCGATAACTAAATCATGTTTACACAGGCTAGAAATAGTCTTAAAATTGATATGATTCAAGCGCCATAGCCAGTGTTTATTATCATTGTTAGCGATGAAGCAAGTAGGATTATCAGGTTGAGCATGATTCCAGTTAATCTTATATGTATTTCCATTTCTGATTCCTACAAGCATGGTCATACCATCTGACGATTTAACAGTGCAAGTGTGTTTGTGAAATTCTACAGTATAACCATTATCACAAAGTTGACTTATACTAATCAGATTATAGCACAGATTTTCAACTAACAGCACATCATTGATAATAATGTTACCATGGACAATCTTACCCTTGCCCACGGTCTTACCCTTTGAGTTATCTCCGAAAATGATCTTGGGTCCAGTACATTCTGTAACTTCAGACAGCAGCTCGATGTTTCCAGTCATTTGACGAGAACACCCGCTGTCCAAGTGCCAGTCTGATGCAAGTTTCTTCGGTACCTGTCATCAAACATAATTATTGTTGGTACCCAATCCTATTTGGGTCCAGAACGGATTAGCCCTTTGGGAACCCACACCTGTATCAGCTTTAATGGCTTGTGTGTGTGTGGTGTGCTGTGAGCTGGTCTGTTTCGATGTTGTGTGTGATAATGTGTGCGATATGGAAACCTTTTATTCTCATTGGGTAGTCAATATCTTCATTGAACTGGTTTTGAATTATAGTAATTGTATTGTCTTCCTTGCCTTCGATCTTGCACCCTTAGATTTGGTTTGAAAGACGCAAAGCTTGCTGGTGCCTTTTCTTTGGCTTGGTTGACATATCCAATTCCTTTTCTCAAACCTTGATTCATGAAAGAGATTCCCGTTTGAATCGTAGGTGCTTCAGTCTCATATACTGTGCTGGATTTAACAAATGTCATTTGTTTGATTTTGTTCTTTACCAGCAACAATTCAGATTCATCTTTGGTGGATTCTTTGGTGTCAAAGCCTATGCCGGTGAAATCGTTTCTTTGTACCTCTTGTAATTCTTCCAAAGATGTTCTGGATTTTGTCCATGTTTTGAATATATGAGAAAGCTTAGCATTTTGTGTGCTAATTCTCTTATTTTCTTCATGGAGCTGATCATAGGAGATTTTCAGCTTATTCTGCTCGATCTGGAGATTGTTGCACTCACCCTGCTCAGAGCAGCTTGGTTTTGTTGTGCTCATCCATTTGATCATTGACTTTAGCTTTATTTTTCTCGAATGATTCAGCTAAGATCCTATAATCATTAGCCATGTCTTGCAGTGCGGACATGAGCTCTTCACGTGTAAATTCATTTGAGTCAAAATCAAATACCTCGTCTGTCTGACTCATCTCTTCGTCTGCCATTAGACATTGAATATCTTCTTCGCTTTCGCTGGAAGAATATTCGGAGCTTTCTGAATCGGAGTCATTCTGAGCCCACTTGCTTTTCCTTCTTCAGCTACTAGGACCTTTTGGGATTTTCCATGATTTTTGCGGTCTTTGTAGTGCTTCTTTTTCCTGTCATCGCGATGCTTCTCCTTCCGTTCTTCTTTCTTTGGTCTGGTGCAATCTGCAATGAAATGTACGGTCTTACCACAATTGTAGCAAGCCTGATCATTAACAGCATCGTCCTTTCTTGATTTATAATGAGAAGGTTTAAAATTCCTCTTATTTTTAGACATGAATTTACCAAATTTCTTGATAAATAATGACATAGCATCATTACTTATCTGTTCGATAGATCGATCTGATGTGGAGGCGATCTGGTCTGGAATAGCTGCCAGTGCTTTGTTTGGTTGAGAGATGAATGGCTCTGCTTCACCTCTGCTTATCAGTTCGAACTCATATGCTTTAAGTTCTGCGAACAGATCATGAAGTTCAACCTTGTTCAGATCTTTGGACTCCCTCATTGCAATGGTCTTAACATCCCATTCTTTTGGCAGGGCTCTCATAACTTTCAGAGCGATCTCTCTGTTTGAGTATTCCTTGCCCAGACCATTCAGTTCATTAATGATACCAGTGACTCTTTCATCAAACTCATTTAGAGTTTCTCCACTCTTCATCTTTATGCTCTCAAATCTTTGAAGAGCAACAGTCAGCTTGTTTTCTTTGGTCTGGTCGTTGCCTTCACATAGTTGTGCTATCTTCTCCCAAATTTCTTTGGCAGTAGAGCACATTTTGATTTTGCTGAACATGTTCTTGTCCAATGTTTGGAACAAGATGTCTTTGGCAACGTTGTCGAGATTTGCTTTCTTTCTTTCCTCATTAGTCCAGAGAGATCTGTCCTTCTCTACCATTTGTGGTTCTCCACCAGTAATGGCGACTGTTGTATTGACTTTAAGAATCTTCATTGGTCCATCAGTGATGACGAACCACATATCGTCATCCTGAGCTGCCAGATGAGCTTGTGTTCTGATTCTCCAGTCATCATAGTCTTCTTTTGAGAACAAAGGAATTTTGTTGAATGATGCCATCAGCTCAAGTGTCTTTGTGCTGATTAAGATGACCTGCTCTGATACCACTTTTTAGGATCGGTCCGGAGTGTTTAGAGGGGGGGTGAATGAACACTCCTTGTAAAATTTAATACCTTGTGATTTCTTTCGGAATAGTGAAAGAAATCTCTTTCTTAATCAACTCTTTTATAGAACAGACCACTGAATGTATAAGTGCGGAACGGTCTGTTTTTATATTTGTAAGAACGGCTCGATGGCTTGAATGAAAGAACGGGTGCAGAAAGATAAGACACAGGATATGTTTCTGGAAGTTCGAAGGTGGTGTAATCCTTCTACGTCTCCCCTTCTTCCAATTAAGGAAGGTTTCTACTAGAAGACTTTGATTTATACAATCCTGTTGTACAAACCCGATTCAGCTGGATTTACCTCACTACCAGACTGAAACTCCTAGTCACTCGATCTGTTCAGACACTCTCTGTCTGACAGTTACAATTTGTTTCTCACTTCTATTTTTCAATACAGAATACACAAGATGCGCACAGTGATCCTAAATGATCAAATATTACAATGTAATCGTGCTTAAGAATAATTTCAGCTCGAGAGATTCTGAGGTTGAACGCTTGTGCTGTTTTTTGATTGATCAGCGAGAGTCTTGTATCGTGTTCTTTTCTGTATTGTTGTTGCATCCTTTTATAGTTGCATGTACCAACGACATTATTTCCCTTAATGTGCAACTCTTGACTCAGCTTAATCTCTGAGTAAGCTACAGTCTTCTTCTTCAGGATACTTGCCGTTTTGGTTCATGCTTTCGGCGAGTGTCAGGTAAGCTCTTCTTTGTCTTCTTACCTTTTATGGTAATCTTCAGTCTTTGGTCCTTTGTAGCATTAATTGCGACATTAAATGCTACAATAAATAGCCGTTAATGATTCGGACTGAAGAGCCACTCTTTATGCATCCTTGACTGCTCTGATCTGATAAAGATTGAGATCGATCTGAAGCTTCGATCTAGTCAGTCTGATATCTATCGATCAGGTCTGATATGTGGTATGCCTTATCAGCTCTGTTTTGAGCTATCGATCTGGTCAGTCTGATTACCCTCGATCCGGTCTGATATGCTTTGTCATCTTATCAGCTTGATCTGTTTTGGGCGATCGATCTGGTCAGTCTGATTTCTCTCGATCCGGTCTGATATGTTTTGTCATCTTTAAAATCTTATCGATTAAGTTTGGAACTAACAAGGCTGCTGCTCGAAGACCTCGAGTCAAGCGCAAATTAACCATTCAGACTGACTCCGAGAAAACTCAGTCTGCTCCTTCATCACCAGCCAAGCCCCTTCCCAAAAAGCCAAGAACCCAGATCACCAGGCCACACAAAACCTTACCTCTCAAAACCATACCCACTTTGCCTCCCACAAAAGCCACCCCTGCACCCCAACCTACAACCCAACCTTCGACAGCTTCAACCACTGCACCCAAAGTGACCATCCGAGTCCCGTCTGCCATTCCCGTGGTCAAAGGGATTGTTATCACTGAATTGGGAGACTACACCCAATCCGGGATCAAATCTTCATCTTCCACCGGCAAGGGCAAAGCCATTCTCACTGAACCCCTATCCTCCAAACCCAAATCTACCACGCAAACAGCCATTGACATCGCTATGGAGGATGTTGAAGAAAAGGTCCAGGCACTCATTGTGGTCTTTGATGAATACGTCGAGTACAGAACGATCAATCACATTGATATGTTCTTCGGCAAGCTGCGAAGACTGCAGAAAATTGAAGAAGAAGTCCTTAAGGGGACAGAGACGGATGATGTGAGAGTCGTGGTGCTTCGTAAAGATCTCTTTCAGGCCAACCAGAGATTCAGACTGGCGAATTTGCTCTTGGCCGCTAAGAAAGCAAACTTCGATCCGAGCACTCCAATTGCCAAAGATGATGGTGCTGTTATTGCTCAACTGGAAATGGATATTCATGCTCTTCACTTAGCTGTCCGCTTTCAACGACAGAAGCTCAGCATATCCACTCCAGTACGCAGCCCGAATCATCCATCTGCGAGCAAGACTCTGGAAGAACCTTTCATAGAGACTGTTCCCTCTGGAGCAGCAGACCAGACAACAGATCGAATAGCGGATCAGACAGCGGAGCAGCCAATGACTAATGCTCCGTCTGCTACAGAAGATGAACCGTTGAATGTCTTGTTGGACTCCCCAACAACGTCTATTCCTCTGGGATCATCAGTCTCCCATGTTCAACTCAGTCCAACCGCAGCACTTACAACAGTTGGCGCACCAGAGTTCGTCGATCCGGATCTGGTGGTGTCTACCGTTGTTGCAGCTCTACAGATTGAGGAGCCTTCCAGACCCAGCACTCCTCCAGTCCAATCTGATGAAGATTTGGCGTTCTTAGAAGAGAAGATGATCACACCCTGTCGTCATCTGATCACTCTCCAAGCCATTTATCTGACGCACCTCCATCCCTGGCAAGGACCCTTCAGCACCTATCCGACAACTGTCTGTCTCTTTCTCAACGTGTTATCGAGGTTCATCAAAGTCAGAGGATTACATCTTTGGACTTTGATTCATTTAAAGAGAAGATGACAGCCAGTATTAGCAGCCTTCAGCGAGGACTGAATGATCTGTTCTCTCAGGAAGCTTCTTATAAAAACAGCCTGAGAAAAGAGCAGATCGAGCTGGCCACTGAAGTCAGAGCATCCGTCGCCAATTCCCTTCGTGCTCAAGACACTCGTCTTGACACTATCAGCGCTCAGCTAGCACAAGTTGTCGATTTTCTTCAAGAAATTGCTGCTGACAAAAAGGGGGAAAAGAGAAAAGACTTCAAGCCGCATCAGTCTCAGTCTTCAAGAAAATAGAAGTTTCGTTGCTTAAATAATCAGACTGTCTGTATGTAAAGATTTTTGGTGATCAATAAAAATCTTTCTTTGTAAGTCCTTGTTCATTTATTTTGAACTAAAATAAAAGGCTTAATCGATCCGAAATCCAACTTAATAATGTTCATTTATTTTGAACAAGAAGAAGTAATCGATCCAAAAGCATACACTTCAGAGCTCTTAAAAGACTGGATAAAAAGATTTAGAAGCTAGGTTTTGTCATCATCAAAAAGGGGGAATTTGTTAGTTCCGGACTTTATCGATAAGGTTTTAAAGATGACAAAACATATCAGACTGGATCGAGAGAATTCAGACTGACCACGATCGCTCAAAACAGATCAAGCTGATAAGGCATATCGCATATCAGATCGGATCGATAGAAATCAGACTGACTAGATCGAAGCTTCAGATCGATCTCAATCTTTATCAGATCAGAGTAGTCAAGGACGAATAAAGATTGTTTCTTCAGTCCGAATCATTAACGGCTATTTAATGAAGCATTTAATGTCGTAATTAATGCTGAAAAAGACCATAGACTGAAGATTACCACAAAAGGTAAGAAGACAAAGAAGAGCTTACCTGACAGTCGCCGAAAGCATGAACCAGAATGGCAAGTAACTTAAAGAAGAAGACTGTAGCTTACTCAGAGTTTAAGCAGAGTCAAGAGTTTCACATTAAGGGAAATAATGTCGTTGGTACATGCAACTATAAATGGATGCAACAGAAGAGCTCAAGAGAGAGTCTGATCAATCGAAAAACACACAAGAAAGCAAAACAGCACAAGCTTACAAGCTCAGACATTCTCGAGCTGAAAATCTTCATAAGCACAAGTATATTGTAATATTTGATCATTTAGGATCATTGTGTGCATAGACTAAAGTCTATCTTGTGTATTCTGTATTGAAATATAGAAGTGAGAAACAATTGTAACTGTCAGACAGAGTGTGTCTGAACAGATCGAGAGACTAGGAGTTTCAGTCTGGTAGTGAGGTAAATCCAGCTGAATCGGGTTTGTACAACAGGATTGTATAAATCAAAGTCTTCTAGTGGAATCCTTCCTTAATTGGATGAAGGGGAGACGTAGAAGGATTACACCACCTTCGAACTTCCAGAAACATATTCTGTGTTTTCTCATTCTGCACTCGTTCTATTATTCAAGCCAACGAGCCGTTCTTACTAATTTAAGAACAGACCGTTCCGCACTAAAATATTCATTGGTCTGTTCTGCAAAAGAGTTGATTAAGAAACAGAGTTCTTTCACTAATCCGAAAGAAATCACAAGGGATTAATTTTTAATAGGAGTGTTCATTCACCCCCCCCCCCCCCCCCCGTCTAAACACTCCGGACCGATCCTAACAATGGCTATGCTCGAATGAGTCGATATGTGATATCGAGCTTATTCGTTTATTCTAGTTCTACTTGGGGATCAAATAAAAGATTGAACTATACGAGCATGACTATTCCATGACTCGTGTTTAATCTAAACACATAGGATAAAGGGATTAAGTTACATGGTTAATATTATCACAGGACATAGGTTATGTCGAGTCAATGACATTCTTGTAACTTGGGTAGCCTTGATGTGTTGCTAGATACCGCTCATTGCTTGTGACATAAAATTAGATTTTATGTCACTGCCAACGTTGCAAGATCCTAACGGGTCGCACAAAAGATTAAATCGATAAAGGCTAGATAAAATTCATTGGATGAATTAATTTGATTAAGAAGAGTCTTAATCATAATATATTATATATACATACTTATAATCTATCGGGCCAAATATATATATATAATGATATATATATAATACGCTATATATATAATTATGAAAGTGGTTTTTGGGCTTTTCGAAAGCCTAAGGTTTAACTAGCCACCACCTTCATGTATATATATATACTTGATCATTAGGTTAAGTGTAGAGACGTTAATTGTGAATTAACTAGCATCCTAAACCTAGCAGACAAAAAGTGTAGACACGGTCGCCGTCATCTTTTGGGTGGTTCGTCACTTTCTGGTTGAAGTTCAAGTCTAGCAACTTGTTCTTCAACATCCCTTCATCGACATAATCGTGTGGATACCGTAGAGGCATAACTTGAAAATTTTTGCTACTGACTCGAGGACGCGTTGGACGTGCTACTTCGCGGGATTCGGCTCAAACACGCTACAAGGGTGTGATTCTCTTTACACCCCGATATGATTAACTCCGTATAGGTCCTCGGTTTGGAATCCAAATTTTTATTTCCGCTGCGTATTTCATGTTGGATTCCTTACAGACTGATGGTTCACCCTTATGAGTAGCTGGGGGTTTAATCTCGAATGGGGAAGGTGTTGGGATATGCCCTAAGACAAATCATTAGATGAATTTTTTGACATACAATGTTTATGATTTCTTGAATGGCAATTCATTATTATATATTATTCTTTTAACTGTGCAATGTGAATTAATATATATGTTAATGTCCTTAGAATAATATTGTATTATTCTTAAAGATGTCCATAGTCAAGTATTATCATGAATAGGGATAATGATAATACGTAGAGACTAGTATGTGTTGATTGATGAATTGTTCATTGATATGAGATATCAAATCAACACATGGGTACATGTTAGAGAACGATGTACTGGACAGACCCACCATGAGAATGCAACATGGATAGTTATATGATCGTCATATGCAATTCTCATAGTGATAATAATGTATGTAATCCTTACGACTTGTGATCATCAGAGATCCCAACATAATGAGTTATGTATCTTGATATCGTCAAACGTTACCCGTAACAGGGTAATCTATAAAGACGACTATTGGATACACTACGAATTATGTAGAGGGATGTTGACTGATCGAGATAGGATTTGTCCCTCCTATATAACAGGAGATGTGTTTGGCCCTTGATCAAGTGAGAACTAAAATGCATGGCCATGCTCGAATGAGTCGATATGAGATATCGAGCTTATTCGTTTATTCTAGTTCTACTTGGGGATCAAGAAATAGAGATTGAATATACAAGTATGACTATTCCATGACTCGTGTTCAATCTAAACACAAAGGACAAAGGGATTAAGTTACATGGTTAATATTATCAGAAGTTCTAAAGGTTATGTCGAGTCATTGACATTCTTGTAATTTGGGTAGCTTTGATGTGTTGCTAGACACCGCTCTTTGCTTGTAACGTAAAATGAGATTTTATGCCACTGCCAACATTACAAGAACCTATCGGGTCGCACAAAAGATTAAATCGAGAAGGGAAATTAAATTCATTGGATGAATTAATTAATTAAGAAGAGTCTTAATTAAGTGATTAAAAGGTTTTAATTAAATCATGGGTTTGGGCCCATGAGACTTTAAGAAAGTCTTGAACCTTAATTAAAGCCTTATAATATAAATACAAGGTTTTGATTAATTGTTAAGGATACTTTCATATCATACTTTGATATCAAAAACCTAAACCTAGACAAAGCAAGCTCTCGGCCGCCTCCTCCAAGCCGTGATCATCACTGCCGCCGCCGTGTGGTTTCTTGGTGATTTAAAGGTGGTGGTCGATCGGTTTTGTGAGACCCCGATATCTCAAGATACTAATAGGTGCGATTAGAGAACTAAACATTCATATGAATAAATCAGAGTAATGAGTCATGTTGATTAACCTGAGCTTAAAAGATACAGTACCAAAAGTTTCAAAAGGAATTTCACAAATTCCTACAAAAGGTACTACCCTATAGTCTTACTCTACCACAAGTAGAAGCTATACAAAATTTCTCTAACATGCTAATCATGTAGCACTCCTTACAGCTCGGCTTTTCAACCCCGACCCTGGTTCTCATCATCAAAAGCACCTACAAAGACAACCCCCAACACATGAGCATAACATAATTCATATACCACAAAATATGAATGTAAGACGTAAATGCATAATCATAAAATACAAAGCACTTCCTGTATTTCCATCGCATTTACAATGCTCATTGGTTGTCCCTGTACCACAATTCATAATCAAAACACTATATGAATATATGGCTTCACAAATAAATGTCATGACATATCATCTCTTTTCTTGAGTCAGTCATCATCAGTTATTTTTAATGCTTCTTCGCTTTACAATCTCAAAACAAGCGGTATCTCATCCTCGCTTCTTCATACTAGCGGTATCTCATCATCGCTTAGTATGGTATACCCCGCCTCCATGTGCAAGCGAGCCTCCCCCTCCCGCTCCACATTTTTAGCGGTCAATCGTAAGCATTAAACCTTCACTGTGATCACCCCTGACTCGTGGAATACACCTCTTCATTCCACATCACAATATGCAACAACAATGCATAATATGCAACAACAATGCATAATAACATGTATCAACTCTTAATGCATCACATTGCATTCATCATGTGTCAAACAGACAAACATAAGTACATGTTACCGTTAGGATGCCCGTACGTCGCTTACGTACCTTTCCAAAATGTAGTGTGTTGTGGGACTCTATCCCCTGCGCTGTGTAGCTGTCTGTGAAGGCTCTACACCAGTGTACAACACAATATTAGATGTCTCATTACAATCCAATATCAAAATTAAAACAAATTCCACATTTTAAAAAAAGAACACTACCGATCGATCGGTCCTCATCACCGATCGATCGGTGAACTGTTTGAATTTTGGAAAAATGCTACGGCTTTTGCCGATCGATCGGTGTTCTTCACCGATCGATCGGTCGCTCTGTTTCAGCCCAGATTTCCGGAAACTCTTTAACACCGATATTTATGCCTCTTGATCTAACATGTAAGACATACCACATGCCAAACTCAACATGCTAGAAGTTACAATACACTACCCTGAGTGTATTGATATCAAATGTACACCCCAAACATAAACCCACATGCATAAACGTCGACCATTTACACAAGTACTCGATCAACTTTTCTGGAAACAGGGCAACATTTTCATTCCCACATTTCTTGAGTACTTCATTTCATGCTAGAAAAACTACAACATATTTCATAAATCATGCTCAAATATAAAACGTCCTGGGCTTGACAAGATACCATGCATGTACTCAAATCGAAGGTTCACCCTAAAACCCATCTAACATGCATAATATCACCTCTTCTAAATCACTCCCATTCCACATTTTTCCCAGAAAAACAGGGCATACTCCTACCCAGATTTCCGAACACCTTACTTTACATGCTTATTTCCTCAACATAAAACATGTAATATACATAAGGAAAAATGCAGAGAGCTTCATAACAACACCGTGTAAGCATTTAAATCGAAGGTTTTAAGAAACCTAAGCTAACATGCCATTTGTAAGGGACCCTAATCCTTAAGTACGGAATCAAGGCATAATAGAGCTATCATAATAATCAGAGTGTAAAAGAACGTGTTGAGTCTATGAGCTTAAGCATTACATGCCAAAAATAAGGACTACCAAATGGATTAATTACATTCCAATCAATGAATGCGTTCAACTATAGTTTTATACTACTCCTAGAGTAGATACTATCCAAAATAATCCTGTCCTTCAGTCCCAAAAGCATCCTCAACAAGCTCACCATCTCATCACCCGTCTAGCCCTTCTATCATGCCAAACGTGTACCTACAAGGACAACCCCCAAACATGAGCAATAATAATCATTCATATTCACACCAATATGAGATAAAGCGTAAATGCATAATCATAATAAAACACTTACTGTTTTCCGTCCCATGCATTTCAAACGCTTCCCGTTTGGTTGTCCCTGTAACCATAACTCATGAGTATAATCAATAGATTATTTTTAATGGTTTAAAAACATGTCATGACATATACCAGCTCATCAATACCAAATACTGATCACCAATCCCTAGTCTGTCCATCACAATGTATTTTAATGCCCCTCGCTTATTTACATATAGGCGGCATAGGATAACCTCGCTTCAATGGACATGCGGGACTCCCACCCCTCGCCTCTCATTGAGCGGCAAATACCCTTTCCTCGCCCTATATGATAACCACGCTCAAATGTGACATGCGGCGCTCCCACCCCTCGCTTCACATTTAGCGGAACCAAAACAAATAGCGGCAAGCATTAAAATCATCAAGGGATGACCACGACTCATGGGATGTGCACCAATAATCATCATATGCATCTATAAACATCATGCATAACATGTATTTGCATCCACAATGCAATACCACATATATCCTAATCGCATCCACAATGCATAAACAATGAGTATATAGATACATGTACCGTTGGTGCCCGTATGTCCACTACGTACCTTTCCAAAATGTAGGATATGGTAGGACTTCAATGCCTTGGCTGTGTTGCCACCTGGGATGGTTCTACACATTCACACAAATCAATATTAGAACCCAATAATAGTCCGATACCAAAATCCTACAAAAATATTCAAAACACCAAATTTGGTGTCTCGCGATCGATCTCCATACAGCCCGATCGATCGCGAGACCCCACTGTCTCGAGCAA
>CAJQUN010001856.1:0-42443 GCA_907163345.1 Haberlea rhodopensis
GTGCCGACGCGTGGCCGTGCTCTGGCCGCCACGCGGCGGCTGAAATTTTTACAGTATGATCGCCTCGGTCGATCTACAACTTTTGTTCAAACCATTTTGAAATTCCAAACCGAATTTGCCCAGAATCTATTTTTCGAAATGATTAACCGAGGTGTTTTGGTCGCCGGAATCAGTTCGTACGGCGGGCCTTTTGGGTGATCGATCTCGCCGACATAACACATAACTTTAACACATTTTGAACACTTTCATTTTATACACAAGATCAAAATCAGTTTTAAAATAGAATAAATGAAGGCATGAACAAGCTACCTCAAAATAGATTTCTGGGTTGCATTTCTGCAAATGTTCTGCACGGGTTTTTCGATTTTTCTGGGTGATTTGGCTTTGATTTTGTTACAACACCTCTCAAACTAAATGTTTCTGTGTGTATAAGGATGAGTTGGTGAATTTTTCGGATTTTTTGGAGGAGGTTTGGTATTTTCCTCATAATTTTCCCCTTTTCCAACATATTTTCTACATATTTCCTACACACTCTCTCTCTCTCAACTTGCTATTGATTTGTGAATTAAATCTGATGAAATGGGGGTATTATAGGGGATTTTGTGCATGTGTTAGGGTGTGTTGAAGGGTGGACAAGTGTTGTGGTTAAGTTGCCACATATTAAGTTTTTAAATTAATTCAAAATGATTAGTTTTTTTTATATTATTATTATTATTATTATTTAGAATTATATTATGTTATTATTTTATTATTATTATTATTTTGTTTAAGATGATATTTTAGTAGCATTGAAGATAGCTTCAAATTATTTTTGTCCAATTTTGTAATTAATATTTTTGGGTTGTTACAACTAATGGTAAAAAGAAATGGGGAAATTTCCAAAATTATTCACATATGATATGTGTTTTAATCAATAGTAGTCTCAAATTTATGACTAATCAAAACTGATCATATACGATATGATTTTAATAAATAATAGTACCAAATATTTAGGACTAATAAAAATTGGTCATATATTATAATATTTAATTAAAAATGATCTCAAAGTCCCTTTCAATTATTGAACCATTTTTGATAAGAACACAATTTCTGTGGGATCAATTTTGATTAGTCCTAAACGTTTGAGACTACTATTGATTACATCATATCTTATGGGACCAATTTTGATTAATCCTAAACGTTTGGGACTATATTGATCAAACATATCATTACTGGACTAATTTTGAAATTTACCCAGAAGAAATTGAGTACTTGTTTAAATTGATCTGATTTGGGGATTTACTGGTTAAATTGTTATTAGCTAATAAACATACATTGTGTAGTTAGAGGTCATTTTTCTTAAAAGCGAATTAGAAAAATATGGATGCACAAATATAATTCGGACTTGTTTAGAGGAGGTGATTATTATTATTATTATTATTTAATAGTGGGGATGTGGAATTCAAAGTATTTTAAATAGCCACAGCCAGCCTCAAAACCGAGGTGTTCCAAATGGGATAATGGTGAGAAACTATCCGGGAAAGCCAGGGTTCTTGATTATTATTACTTAAAAAAAAAATTTGAAAACAATTATTTTTTAATTTGCTAACAGAGCAACTTGGAGATAGAATACTCGTAGTCTAGTTGTGGGCATAGCTATTCGTATTTTTTGGAAATATTAACACGTTATTATTAAATCAGTTTGAAATATTTTTACGGGTCGGTGGACTTTTATATGAATACGTATGTGGATAACCATTAAGTGTATGGTTGTAAATATTCTCAAAAGTATTCATTCGCTTGGCAGAAGAAAAAAAAACAGATTTTGTGTGTTTGATTTTCTTTCTTTAATTATTGCTTCTCTAAAAAACATGTAACCAGAAACAAAAAAAGCACGTCACGAGATACTCCTGGCTTGGCTGCTTTTTAATTGATCGTGGTAGTTTTGTAATTAATTGAAATTTATTAAGTTGTTTTTTTTTTATTTTAATAGCAAACACTCAATGTTTTTTATTTAAACGCAATTTTTTTAAACTTTAAATAAAAAATATCAAATTGTTTTGAATAAACAATGGCAAATATAGTATTATTTGCATCATGCGGACCTAAATCACGAGAATAATGCGCCAACCAAGCCCTAACAGAAACTACCTTTTTTTGTTGTGGTCCTTGCGAGTTGGAAAACAAATCAAAACTCTACTGCCATGCTCCTATGTGTCCACTCTAGTTGGATGACAAGTTGGATATTATGAATATATATATCATACACACTATATCATTCATAATTAAATCTTAAAGTACATATATTTTTTGTGAATATTCGAGTAAATTCATGTGAATCATATTCCCTAAAGTAAAAATTATAATAATCATTAGATCTAATTAGACCCGACCACGGTTCAGAACCGTCGGTTCGACGGTTCAAAAACATAGACCTTAACATTAACCTTCATTGACGGTTCCGATTACGGTTCATGGACCGCCGGTTACGATTCCGATTATGGTTGCGGTTAACTAACAGTTACGGTTACGGTTTGACCCTTACTTTATTAAATTTGAAATAAAGTGTAAAAAGATTAAATATAAAATAACGTGAAATAAATTCAAGCTCAGATAATTAAAATGTGTAAGATATATTTGTTTGGTTAATATATATAAATTATAACACTATATTTAGATCAACAATACTCTTATAGCTTAGTGGTTGAAGCTAATTATTCAATTTGGAGGTCATGAGTTCAAACAACAAAACGAAATCAGGATTTGGCCGAAAAAGAAGCAAGGCTATGGATACCATGACCTATCAACATCGATAAAGAAATCTTTCTAAATCACTTCGGGTCAGCGGGGCCTTCAAGCATCCGAAACATATATTTTAATTTAAAAATGTAAAAAAAAATTAAAATAACCCTTGAACCGTCGGTTCACGGTTTAGCAAAAATTATGACAATTAACTTAACCGGCCCTTCTATAGACGGGTCGGTTACGGGTCCGACCCTTCGAACCGTTTGACCCGGTTATCGGCCGTTGACCACGGTTCGATTCCAGGCCGGTTCAGGGTCGATGATGACCCTTGATCGGGTCTAGATCTGATTAGACTAAACCATTCCTTCTTCCTCAACGGAGCCATGACCAGGTACGGATCTACATACAGATGAGGGCAAGTGCCACCTTTGTAACCCCAAAAAAAATACCTTAAATAATTTTTTAAATTACATTTTAGCCCCCAAATTGTAATTTGCTCCTCAAAAGACAAAAGGTATATTTTACCCACCTTAAATTTTTTCACCTTAAATTTTTTTTATCCTATTTTTTATTTTAAAATTTTGCCCCGACTTTCGAATTTCTTTGCGTCCGCATTGGCCATGACACATAGCAACTCTACAAGTAGATAATTTTGGTTAAACAAATTGTAACTAACAAGACTTTTTTAATTACTTTTCAAAAACCCAAATAGAAAAGGTAAAAATAATGTGAGCTTATTTATTTAATAATATTAAATCAAAGTAACGGAACAAATTGCAGAATTTAATATCAAGAAGACATGATCTAATATTACATAAGAAAAGGTTTGCTTGCATGATTCCCACGTTTTATATCTCCTCAAAAAAACAACTATTTTAGGAGTTGTGTTCCTCAAAACCTCTCAATCTTTCTGTTAAGAGACCTCTCCCCGTTTCTTTCCTCCCATCTCTTTCTCTCTCTCACACCCAAATGAGCATTTAAAATTCTATACAAATGTACCCTTTAAGAATTCAATCTTCATTATTCTTATACAATCTTTGAAATTTTCATTATTTTTCTCAGAAATAAAAGTAGATCGATTTAGAGAAGTAGAAAGAATGGAAGATAAGTGTGGTTCTGATGAGCAAATCGAATTGCCACCGGGTTTTCGATTCCACCCGTCCGATGGAGAGCTTATAACTCATTATTTGTCTTCTAAAGTTCTTGATTTTAGCTTCAGTGCCATAGCCATTGGGCAGGTTGATTTGAACAAGGTGGAGCCTTGGGATTTGCCATGTAAGTGTTATGTTAGTAACTATATGAATGGACAATTCTTGCACACATTGGGTGTGGGAGTCTACACCCGATCCCGATGCATGCAAGAATTTCCCCCCGAGATGAATATGGTAATGTTTTTAAGCATGTATCAATTATTGTTTTTGATCTTGGAATTGAAGGGAAGGCGAAAATGGGTGAGAAGGAATGGTACTTTTTCTGTTTGAAGGACAGGAAGTACCCAACGGGATTGAGGACTAATAGAGCTACGGATGCCGGATATTGGAAGGCCACCGGAAAGGATAAGGAGATTTTTCGAGGGGAAACGTTGGTTGGCATGAAGAAAACTTTGGTTTTCTATAGAGGAAGGGCACCGAGAGGTGAAAAGAGTAACTGGTTATGCATGAATATAGATTGGAGGGCAAGAATTCCAAGCATAATCTCCCCAAAATGCTAAGGTTCAACATTTACCCTTTGTATGCTTCTTGGTTATTTATTGTTAAATTGTTGAATCGTCTGAAGCTTGAACTTGTAGAAAGATTGAATAATTTATCATTTGGTGGAGATGTTTATGAGTTTTGAACACAGGACATCGGAGTTAGCCGATGCTCTGATACCATGTTAATATGTTAAATTATCATCTCATCTAAAAATACGAACTTGTAAAGAAATTGAACAATTTATCATTTATTCTCTAACACTCGTCTCACTTGTGGCCCAATTTTTGTTCCTCTTTTGGGGGATACCTATCAAGCGGATATTTCATGTGGGTTGAGTGGTTTATGAGTTTTGAACACAAATATCGAAGCATATGCTCTTTTACCATGTTAAATTGATATCTCATCTAAAAGTCCGAACTTACAGACAGTCATTCTCTAACATTTATGTATAAGATTTCTCCCCTTGAATCTGCAGAATGAATGGGTGATATGTAGAGTCTTCAAGAAGAGCTCCACTGGGAAGAAAATCGACGTATCGGGTCTCGATTACTGCCCCGATTCACAGTCCTCTGCTTTACCTTCATTGATGGAGATATCTTCCGATGCAAATCACACAAGAAGATTAGCCGAAGCCGAAGGATCGCACTTGCCCTGCTTCTCCAGTCAAATGGAGGATCATCGAAAAATTCGCCACTTCCGTTGCATTTCTCCCAAATATCAACTCCAAATTCATACATCTCATCTCAATTTAATCAAAATATTCATTACCCCGATTCAGCCATGATCCCAGATCAATCCATACTAAAGTTTTTGCTGGAGAAAAATGCACCAATTAAGGAAAATGGTAAGCCGGGATTCTTACAGGATAGCGGCAATCTTGAAGTTGGATTCAAGGCTTTTGAGGACCAAGAATTTATAGATATTTCAGCTTGTTCAATAGACCTTGATTGCTTGTGGAACAATTACTAAATTTTAAGTAGAAACTTCATACAATTGTATTAGTAGAAAATCATATTTCAACTGGTTTCTGGATTGATTATGTGACAAAAGTATATTATACTTCGACCTTAATTCCTACTCAAACGCATATATTTTTCTTGGATAATTATTAAATTTTAGCTTTAATTTTATAATTTTAGTTGTGCTTGTTTGCAGATTGGTGCGTTAACAAACTAATGACCTACAACTTTTGTATATATAAGGTGCCACTAACCAAGCCTCGTGGCACATAAGACGTGGGGTTTTCAACAACGAACCCACTGTAGTTTTTCAAATAATATTCACTGTAGTTTGAAAATATATAGCATAACTCCTGTTATTTTTAAAATATACAGTTTACTCCTATGTGGTTTGAAAATAGGCAATTTACCCCTTTACGGTTTGTGAATTGGTTCAAAACACCCCCTCTGTATATGACGTGTGAGGGAGACAGTGTGTTGTGTTTTGCAAATCACATGGTATAGAATCAAGCGCTTGCCACTTTATCAAAAGCTATAACTGATGGTAACGGTGCAACTCAAATCTTTTAAACTGTATAGCCGCACAAGCATCACGTTTCGATCGATCACACAGCAAGTGCAATTGGTGTACTCCAAGAATCCATCTCCCAATAATCGCACTCCTTGCAACTCAGTGGAATCGAACACGTGAGTTGACTCTGATACCAATTGTAGGATCAACCATTTGCCGTTTTACCAAAAGCTGTAGCTGATGGTAATGGTTCAACTCAAATCTTTTAAACCGTACAGCCGCGCAAGCACCACATTTCGATCGATCATACAACAAGGGCAATTATTATACTCAACGGTAAATGTCTATTTATAAACCACATGGGTTAAAGTTTCTATAACAATACCACGTGCGGTAATATGCATACTTACAAACTATATGGGATAAAATGTTTATTATTATATGACGGGTAAATTGCTACCGATTCTAAGATGCGAAATGTGAGATACCCTTGGAAGAATAATGATTTTTAGTAACAGATTTGAAGTCCCTCTTACATTGATGTCCTTTTTTCTTTTTCCCGTTTACTTGTTGATTTTATACACATTTTAATTGCCCCATAAATCAAGGTATTTAAATTATTTTGCCGAGATGGCTAGAACCTAGAAATCAGTTATAAAACATAATATGCAATTATTTTACTAACAATAAATTATATATAATATATTTTTGTTCTACAATTTTATTTATAATTTAAACAAAAATTTACATTTTTTTTTAAAAAGAAAAAGAAAAATGAAGAAATTGGTCGATTCAACTGACGATCAGTTCACTGGTTTAATCGATTTTTTACTGGTTTAATCCGGTTCCAACCGATGTTTTAGCAGAGTGGTTTAGATGGTCAATCGGACCCGACCAAGCACCGGTCACAGATTGAACCGACAGGTCCGATCCGATTTTCAAAACACTGATTACAACTAGCTTCATCTTTCAGTTTCCAAGTGTCTCTTTGATGATATTCTATTTCTATTCTTTGCTGCCATTCCATATGTATTGTGACCAGACATGTGATACAGATGTTAGAGGCATAGTCTAAGGACAACAACAACACAAAGTCTCTTTGATGATATTCTATTTCTATCTTTGCTGGCAATTCCGTATGTATTGTGACCAGACATGTATACGATGTTAGGAGCAGTAGTCTTAGGACAACACAACACAATCGTTTTGGAGGTTGACCCGCATGTTAACTACTAAGCGCATTTCACATGCTCTTATTAAATTTTAGGTTTCTTAATCCTTTCATGAACTAAATAATACTTGTCAAAAAAAAGTTTTAGGATGTAATTAATTAACGTATTTGACAACTTGCATCCTCTAATATAATCATCATTAAATTATTTTTCACACAAATCAAATTAGAATAATCAACTTGAAGGTTATTTAGTCATCTCTTTTCGAATAAATCCATTGTTTTTTAAGATATCAAAACTTAGATATTAATATTTTTTTCTTGTAAACTATATTATTATAATAAAAAGAAGGAATGGGATTCAAGGTCACCAAATGTAAGTTCATTTTCTACCATCTTCTAATAATTGTTAAGCAAATTGATTGTTTTATTCTACATTGCTAGTAATATGTATACATAAAACACGTCACGTGTCAAGTGATACTAGTATATTCTATGCACTATATGAGTACTCCGATTATGTGGTTTGGTTAAAGTTCACTTCCTTTTCGAAGAAGACTTATGATCGAGTTCTTTTAATCCTTCCCCTATGAAAAAAAAATAATATCCAAATCACATGTCATTCCCAACCGGATGGTTTTAATCTGTAATAGAATGAAAAAAAGATTAAGCACCTATAAATATTTAAATTCCATTTTTATTTTATTTTATGAAGTCTAAGTATCTAAATTATTGGCATGGGCTGTAACCCATACTGTTCTAACGTCCTTCAATATAGGAAAAACAATAATATGGGTGACCCCGCAATTTAAACATTTTTTTTAGGATTAGCATGTAATTATCGTTTGATTTGTAGGATGAGATGATGAATGATCTATTATATGAAGATAATAAATTGAAAGATATTGTTAGGATCAAGTGTTTATCATTATGACTGTTACCCTTGTTTTTTGGTTCGATTTGTAACAATGAATTTATACAAGAAAATAAATAAACATCAAGATTTTTACGTGAAAACCCCGAAGGGAAAAATCACGGGACCTAGTCTAGTATGAATCTTCACTATAATACAACCTGATGATTACAATGTGTTTCTTTACAAGGAAAATGATGGAGAGAAAATCAGAAAACGAAAGGGGGAAGAGGGAGAAGAGCCGCCTGCTTGGAAGGGAAAGAGGCGGGGCCAAAAATCCCCTGTAAACCTACTGTTTCATTGGCTTTATCATTGCTAATGGGCTCCCATAATGGGCCTTCACAATTAATTGAAGATGGGCAATGGGCCCCAAATGCGGGCCAAGGTAGATGGACCAAGATATAGTTAATAAAATGGGCCCTAAACATAATGGGCCAAGGATCCATCGTTCTTATGAGACCGAGTCGGGCTAATAGGGTTCGGGTCCAAGCCGCACCAGATATCGGGGTATCATGAGTATCCCCCTCTAGTCGAGCTAGAGTAGCGTTGTATCGACTCCAACTGGTTAGGTGAGGACCCGGATCGGTAGTCCTTTAAATGCCAAATCATGATGTGACCCTCGCCATGCTGAGTTCCCAAGTCATGCTGTCGGTAGAGCCATGACAGTTCGAATGTCGATCCTTGATAAAATAGGCGGCTCGTATAGCCCATACGAGGAACCGATGAAATCACGATACTGAGCTTCTGTCAATAATAGTATGTCGGACTGGGGCAGTAGGAATCCGAACTGAAGCTACAATAATTGAGAGTTCCGAGCTGACAAAGGTGATTGAGAGACCCGATGTGATAAAACTGAGTTGAGTAGCGAATAAGTATATATCTGAACTCCAGAAATAGAAATGTTCCGAGTAGATAAAACAAATACGGACTGTTTATCTTTGTTGGGCCGGCCTGAGCAAATAAAGCTCGCCCAACCTGAATTCCATAGATGCAATAAATGCGAGAATAATCGTCCAACCTAAGCTCCTGAGATAAAGTATGAGAAAATAATACCCATCCGACATGATATGAACAAATATTGCTCGCACGACCTTATCTGAGACGATATGTCCGAGCAAATTACTCTCGCCTGACCCGATCTAAGCTCCGAAGAAATATATATGAGCTAATAATATTGGTCCGAGCTGAGATGGACTCCACCTGATAAATATAAGTGAATGATGCTCGGCCGACCTGAGCTGAGCTCCGAAATAAGCAAGAGCAATAATGCTCGCCTGAACTCCATAATCAATAAAGCCTAGCTCAGTTTCATAACAGATAAAACTCACCGAACTCCAGAGCTAATAAACATATGGAAATCCAGAGCTTGATAATATGTCGTGCTGAGCAAACAAAATACAAACTGAGCCCTAAAAATAATCCATATACAGAGCAAATAAAGCCGGGCTGATCTGAGCTCCACAAGTAATATCGAGAAAGTCGTGCGTTGAGTAAATGGATATAGCCGAGCTCCAGACAATCAACATGGAGCAAATAAGACTCCAGAGTGTCGAAACTGAGCTGGCATGTTGTAAGGATAACATGTTTCTCGACCGGGGTGACCTGTTATAACTCAAAATAATTCTAAGTACAGAATTAAATCGTAAACAGGGCTGACCTGTTATCCGGGCAGGCTGACCTGTCTGAACTTCAACATAAACCGAGCATATAAGTCTCCCCGCGACCTGAGCTCTAGATATAATAAACAGAACACATACAGCCCATCTGTCCTGAACTCCAGAAATAATAAACCGAATATATACAGCTCGTACATCCTGAACTCCAGAGCTAATAGGTATGCGAAGCAGATAAAGTTCACCCGAAATACATAATCACTAGATGTGAGCAGATAAAACTCAACTGAACTTCCCAAACTAAAGCGCATCCGAACTCCAGGATTGCGTAGGAGATAGAGCTCATATGGATTCGCAAAGTGAAAAAATGTCCTGAGCTCTTGAGCTGATAAAATACTGAGCAAATAAAGCTCGTCTCATCTGATCCCAGAGTAAATATAAGCGGATAAGACGTGTCTGGTCTGGACTCCAGATAATAAATGAATGAATGATTCGCGTCCGATCTGAGCTCTGCTCAGTCAGCATTCATAATCAGCGTGGACCTTAATATTTATCGTAATCAGGGATATAAACTTTCATCGTAGTCAGGGCGGACCTTAACTTTCATCGTAGTCAGGGCGGGCCTTAACTTTCATAGTCAGGGCGATACCTTAACTTTTTCTTAGTCAGGGCGATACCTTAACTTTTTCTTAGTCAGGGCGATACCTTAACTTTTTCTTAGTCAGGGCGATACCTTAACTTTCATAGTCAGGGCGATACCTTAACTTTTTCTTAGTCAGGGCGATACCTTAACTTTTATCGTAGTCAGGGTGATACCTTAACTTTCATAGTCAGTGCGATACCTTAACTTTTTCCTTAGTCAGGGCGATACCTTAACTTTTATCGTAGTCAGGGCGATACCTTAACTTTTTCTTAGTCAGGGCGATACCTTAACTTTTTCTTAGTCAGGGCGATACCTTAACTTTTATCGTAGTCAGGGCGATACATTAACTTTCATAGTCAGGGCGATACCTTAACTTGTATCGTAGTCAGGGCGATACCTTAACTTGTATCGTAGTCAGGGCGATACCTTAACTTTTTCTTCTCATCTCGTGTGCCTGGGCTGACCATGGCCACACATGTCTGGGCGGACCATGACATATCTCCTCATCTCAACTCCCACACCACTACCCCACATCCGAATAAGTTAATCAAAAATCTGGATCAAATAAAGATCAAAAGCTGATGAATAAGGCCTTACTGCGAGATCGCACGCCTGAGCTGATATAATAGGGGCTTACTGCAAGATTGCATGCCTGAACTGGCATAATAGGAGCTTACTGCAAGATTGCATGCCGAGCTGATATCCTGAATAGGGGCTTACTGCGAGATTGCATGCCCGGACTGATATAACCGGGGCTTACAACTAGATTGCATGCCCGGACTGTTGATCCTATCCTGAGATAATAATGAGACAACACGGAACATAATATATGTCTATGAAATCAAATATTAATTGGACTGGAATAACCGTAATCAAGGCATGGCGAGTGAGCTCCAAACTCGAGGTCGATTGATGGGCTAAGTATGTCATGAGCTCGGTAGCAACGAGCAGGAGACTTTGGACCGATGTTCTGAGCTCTATGTGCTTAGAGACATGGGTCGATTATAGGCGAGGTGCATTTGGCCAACACGTCCTGAGCTCAGGGCAGACTGTTGAAGTTGTCAAGGCTTAGGAGCTGCACTTGCTCTTCCTCGTTGCACATGCCTCATCATCTCGCAAGTAGTACCCAGGGAAGCAACTGGCATTGCCAGCATCACGCTATGAGACAACAGTCTGTTGTGGTAGGCCAAGGTCGAGCATGAAAATGATAGGAAGAACAAGGAACCCAGAACTTCAGAAGAGCATTGGATCCTTCCATCATTCCTTAGCAGAACATTCTCGAAGTAGGAATTGTCATAAATCTTCTATGAATGAAGAGAATGAGGCTGGAATCGTGTTACAGAGGGATGAAAAGGCTTCATGTGATGTGATGATACCAATATCATCGGGCTTCCCATAAATCTACCTCCAAATCCCTTCACCCCTTTTTTATCGTGAAGAGCTCCAAGTCTTTCAAATGGTGAAACCTTTTACTTCTTGCAATAATTTCCCTTCCAACTTTACTGAAGATGATTTTAAATGCATTGAGACCTCTTAAAATTAAACCCACAGTACAACGTGTCCCATGCTGATCACTGGAAGATATGGCAAATAGCGGCGTGCACTGAAGGGCTGGACCATGGACGAAGCTGAGCAAATCTGTTGAGTTTTGGAATCACCTCGGGAAGAGGAATAGCAGCCCTGCACTACCGTCCCAAAATCGCACCGCCACGACCTCTACCTAGCTGCGTCGGGAACACCACCTCGCGATGAGTAACTCAGCCCTGCCGCTAACCCACGAGCAGTCCCTAAACCACCGACCCGAGCACACCCACAACCCGTCGCCTAGAGTTGTCCACAAACCTTTGTCCACCAGTTTTTGATCGTCGAGAACCTCATTCCCAGGGCTGCGAAATGGGAGCGTACCCTGCTTGGAGCTCTCGTTCCCATGAGCTTGTAGTTTTGGCCCTCTTTGAACTTTTTTTTTTCCAGACGATTAACTCCTTCGTTGGGTGCTCTCCTTTTTTTCTCTTCCTCTTCTCCAATGAAAACGGGTCGGCGTCATCAGCATAGACTTCCGAAAAATGGGTATTTTCTCTTTTTTCTTCTCAACTCCATTGCATCCACAAACTCCACCATTGTTCTTCTTAGTCTCCAACAAATCACAAAGATAGGGTCATCGATGCTTTCGGATTCGATGAAGTTTTCCGAATCCATAGGCTTCTTCTAAATCTGTATGCCCATTTCCGAGCTGGTGTGCGTATGAACTTTAGCTCAAACCATTGTACGAAATCTCTTCATTTCTAAACAAAAACCAGCTTTCTGGATTAATTTCTGAAGATGGGATGTGCTTGAGCCTTCTCTTCTTTTTCAGTTTTTGAACGATACACAGAGGCTCTAGGATCGGCTGCCTCGCGACGAGAAGCACAACCTTGCCGCCGCCCAAAATCATAAACCGTTGCTTAGGAACTCCTTGCCAGTCCCACTGCCAGACAGCCACCCAACCCAGCCGCCATACGTGAAACCCTAACCAGTCCAAGTATCAACGTCTTAGCTCGATTTTCCCACAGACGGCGTCAATTGTTACCTTGTTTTTTAGTTCGATTTGTAACAATGAATTTATACAAGAAATAAATAAACATCAAGATTTTTTACGTGGAAACCCCGAAGAAAAAACCACGGGACCTAGTCCAGTATGAATCTTCACTATAATACAACCTGATGATTACAATGTGTTCTTTTACAAGGAAAATGATGGAGAGAAAATCAGAAAACGAAAGGGGGAAGAGGGAGAAGAGCCGCCTGCTTGGAAGGGAAGAGGCGAGGCCAAAAATCCCCTGTAAACCTACTGTTTCATTGGCTTTATCATTGCTAATGGGCTCCCATAATGGGCATTCACAATTAATTGAAGATGGGCAATGGGCCCCAAATGCGGGCCAAGGTAGATGGACCAAGATATATAGTTAATAAAATGGGCCCTAAACATAATGGGCCAAGGATCCATCGTTCTTATGAGACCGAGTCGGGCTAATAGGGTTCGGGTCCAAGCCGCACCAGATATCGGGGTATCAATGACAAAATTATATATGTTATTAGAGATACGACTTTATTTTCTTATATAGCGGCATCGCCAAAATCCTTTACTAAACGACATGTGGATATTATAGGCTGCACCACATATGTGTCAATGAGTCAGAATTGATATATCATAGATGATAAGAAGCAATTAGTCTATGAGCGTACAAAGAATATATGTAGGATCAAGCACTTGCCGCTTTACGAAAAGCAATAGCTGATCGTAACAGTGCAACTCAACAAGGTATAACCCAATTCCTCTCCCAATAATTGCACTCCTTACAACTCATGGGAATCGAACACGTGACATTGGCTCTGATACCAATTGTATGATCAAACTTTTGTCGTTTTACCAAAAGCTATGACTGATGGTAAATGTGCAACTCAAATCTTTTTTTTTAACCGTAAAGCAGCACAAACACCACGTTTTGATTGATTACATAAAAAGAATAATGGTTGTACCCAACAATATATAGTGTACTTCCTAACAGATTATACATAACATGACTATTTTTAATTCCAAGTATACAAGTCACCCATTTTATATATACCAGCGCTTTACTACAGTCGTTGAAAAATAGGCACACTATTATTGCGAATGGGTGAAATTGTAATTATTAAAAAAAAAAAGGTGAAATTGTAATTATACAATTGCTAAAATTATGAATGGGGTAATTATCATAAGGCATTAGGTAATATTGGCATTCATCAAAAAGTCATACAAATTACCAAATGTCACTATTAAACCCTTATACTTTATATATACTAGCCACTGACATACACGTGTTGCGTGTGTAACATAATATATAAATGTTATGCGTTGATAATAATATCAACCATTGATCCATAAATACCCTACTACCAGCATGAAAACACTGAAAATGCAAAGAAAATGTTACAAACAAATAAAAAATTGCAACCAATTAAAAAATAAAGCTTATTCGGGTGATATTTCAATATTATCACTTTATCTCATGGCTCTTAATACAACAAATAGAGGATATTTTTGATATATCACAATGGTCATACCAAAGTAGTTACTCTAAGATGCTTACAGTATATCATAATGATCATATCAAAGTAGTTATTCTAAGGTGCTTACACATTATATATATATAATTATTGATGTGGTGAAGTCCATTACACTATGATTTATGACCTACCTTGAAGCAACCACGTGCAAGAGACATTTTCATAATGAGAACTTACAGCAATTTAATGCACTGTAGCTGTAGCTAGTGCCGCCTTCGCATAATATTAGTAAAATTATATCCACATGTTATCTGGGTGTACGGTAGTTCTTTCACGGATGATTTTTTTAATGTTAAATACATTTTCTATACAAAATAATATTATATTAAATTTAAGAATTTCAGTGGTATTTTTTAATTTAGTTAGAACAACTATTTAAATAGCGTAATTTATGTTTATTCAAAAACTTGTAGTAATTTTATGGATTCAGAATATGTAGGAATAAATTCGTGGAATATATCTTTGGGTATAGCAAGTACGATAACAAATTGCTAGTTTCTCAATGCGAGAATTGAATCTATGTCCTTAAAACAAGATTGCTCGGTTATGATGCTTACGATTTTAATGATAATATCTTTTCTAAGATACAACTACTATAACTTGTGATAGAAGCATTTCAAGTCACGAGTTCTTAAGCCACAAAGATTTATCAATTATTCAACCGGTTTAACCTGTAACCAGTGCTTGATCCGGTCCGGTTGACCCTTCAAAACCACCCTGATAAAAAATCAGTGGGAACCGGATTAAATCGGTAAAAAATCGGTTCAACCAGTGAACCGGTTGACTGGTTGAACCAGTATGTTCTTTCATTTTTCTTTCCTTTTTAAAATTTTAATTCTTTTTATTTTTTTAAAATTATAAATCAAATTTGTAGAACAAAATATATTATATATAATTTATGTTATTACAATGATTACAAAATAATATTTTATGCGTGTTTTTATCAAAAAATTTATATAATTCAATAAATGTGTCTTGTATATTATATATAAACATGGTTCGTTTCTCGTAAATTATAATATATGAGAATAATTTCATAATATTTTCAATATTCTATTATAATTTTGGGATATTGATCTTTTTTGGCATTATTTGTTGTTTTTTTGGATATTTTATTATTATTATTATTTTATGTTAGACATTTCATTTTAATTTTTTAAGTTTGACATGTTATGTTGGTGTAACGATATTTTTTTATTGTGAACAACTTGAAACTATAGTAAAATATATGGTATATATATTTTACAAAACTAAAATAGATATTACATAATGCTGACGTAATCACACCTTGAATCAATGGTTCAACCGGTTGAACCGATCGAACCTGTAACCAGTAAGGACATCGATTTCATGTCCGGTCCGATTTTGAAAACACTGCTCATTACCCCTTCCTGTACTTAAAAGTATACATAGATGGACACACGCATATCGTGGAAAATAAAGTGTATTTGATATTTTTTTTTTAAAACAAAAATGGAGAAAGAGTCACCAAAGTATCAATGAGTTGGTCTTGGTGTATTCATTTTCTTGATAAATTAATAGACTTGTGATTGCTAAAATCCTATATATTTAGGAAATATTAAATAATCGATATAAATTATTAATTTATAAATTAATTAATATAAATTATTAATTTATAAATTAATTAATATAGAGTTGAATTATTCGAATGAGATGATTATGAATGGCTCTTAAATTACCCTGAAACAAATAACACAACTGCTACAACGATGTTCACTGACGAGTAAATAATGAATACATAATGGAAACTGGTAAATGTGATGAAGTTGAAGATGATAGTTATATTACATAGCATCCTTCTCGAAAGAAAGCTCTTAAAACAGCACTGATATTGAATATTTTTTTGTTGAGCTATCATAAATCACACCAGAAATTCTTATTATATTAAGAAAAAATCTAAGACAGATGTAAGGCGACATCAGTTTCGACAAGAAAAAAAATTAGGTCATTATTTATGAAATCTTCATAGATAAAAAATAAATATATTATATATTAAGAATATATTAATTTATATATTGTACGAGGTTAGTGAATTATTAATTTGACACGTCTGGATCGCAAAAAAATTATTTAAATGAAATTAATAATTTATCAAATTTAAATTATCAATATTCTACTGTATTTTTCACCTGTAGCCACAACCTTTTGGTATGCATTGTGTGAATCCACGAGTTGACGTAGTAGCTTGCCAACCACGTCAGATAGGTAAATCGCACTAGGCAATCCTAGTGCGACATGTTCTGTAGAGAAATTCTTTTTAGGAAAAATCGAACTCGTAACAAAGATTTTCATAATTATTTACTCCACCAACTCAATCACCACATGATATGCATAAATAGTTTTACTCACATAAGTAAGAGTCATAATAACTGTATCATATAAAATATTTACCTCAAATATAATATATTATATTATATTATATATATTTTATTTTAAACATGATTAATGTCATGGGATTGTCTTATATACCAACATTTATTATATATAGACTAAAAAAATTATTCTAAAAAAACTTATTGGGTATCAAATTCCAAGGGAATCATATCACGAATGTGTAGTTTTCACGTGGTGTCAGCATTGGAGTTATTTATTACGAATTAGCTGGAGCTGGCATCATTACAGACAATTTATTATGGGGCCCATGTTCCGGTTACAATTAAAGTTTGGGCTTGAAGCCCAATCTCTTAGCTCTCAATTACATTAAATTTTAATCTGTCACTAACCTAATAATTATCGGCTATCCATTAATTATTAGATCAATGATTTAAATTTATCAATATCTTTTTTTTATATATATGGAACTCAATCTATAGATAAATATGGGTAATTAATCTACCTCATGCGACAGCAAAAAGTAAATTATCCCTTTGCCCTCCTGTTTGTAAGGCCTTAACTTTCCTTTTTAGAGACGAGCGTAGTTAATTAGATGAGTAATATCTTTGTGTATACGCATTATAGAATATTAAGGTCATTATAATTTATCCACTGTGGTATCACTAACAGATATTTTATCCCACTGTGATTTACAAAACATAACACACTTTTTCTCACATAAATTATACAGGGATATTATGTTTTGCACATAGTCACAAAACACACAGGGGGTTAACTGCATATTTTGAAAATCACATGATAATAAATTGTCTATTTTCAAATCACAATGGTGTAAACTCCAAAAACCCCTCCGATATAATATCATTGAGGGATGGGGTCAGTGTTTTGTAGTAACCAGAGAGTACTGAGTCCTGTAATTTCAAAAGCGTGATGACGATTTCACATATGAGTGTAGATTTTGTCGCAAGTGAGAGTGGTGGGTAGAATAATTTCTCTCTGAACCCACCACTCATGACAAATGTATGAGTTATTTATTTTCCGTGCTTTACATTTTAGTTGCTAACTATTTGCTTGATTCGACTTTTTCAATCGAGATGGTTTAAATATGTTTTGACTATAATATCATATGATTTCCTTTCCTACTATTTATCTACTTAACATCACTGTTAATTAACATCACTGTTAAGCACTTTGGTTCTGACGTAGCAAATGTGCTTTGCTTGGGTTCGAAATTATAGAGTGTGGCTATTTAGCTATTATTATGATTAAACGCTTAACATTGAGCAAAACATTATAGATGATATCATATGTACAACTCTATTTTCTTATACAATGGCAATTGTGAACTCCTATACTAAGCTACATGTGGACATAAGAGGCTGCACCATCTGGATGTCAATGGGAAATATTTGTTTTGCCTTAGACAGTAGATGACTACACATCCGTCCACGATCGCATAGAAGAATTGTTGTGTACACCACACCCAAGAAGGGTGGCTCGAACCCATGATCTCGTTCATACCAATTTTTAGGATCAAGTGCTTACTACTAAGCTAATAGTTATAGCTGATAGAGTAGACACAACTATATTTCATTGTACAGTGGCAGCACAAAGCCCCGTATAAGGGACACACGAACATGAGGTATTGCACCATGTGAATGTTAATGGGTCAAGCTTCTTGCCTTAGACAATAGATGATTGCACCTCCATCCACGAGAGCACGGAAGAAGTGATAGGTATACCACACCCAACAACTTTGTTATTAATATAACCATGTGGATAAAAAAATTAAAATATATATTCAATAATAAAAATTACAAACTCTAACATCATCCAGAAGCCATTAGGTATCTCAATTTGATGACATATCCCAGAGAAATAAGCCCTGGACATGTTTTTTACTTGATATATGATAAGGCTGGAGAGCCTAAATGAATGATCGAATAAAATATGAGTTTTTACGATACGAGTCCCAAACTTAAAGGATTAATCAAATATATTCTTATGAAAATTAGTTTAATCAATACTAATTTCAAATTGTTGTTTTGAATCAAAAATGGTATCAAAACCACATATTCAATTATGAGATAATTTTATTAAAAAATATTCTCCGTGATACTAAATTTGTTAAAAATAACTATTTGATAATATTTTTGATTTAAAATAATTTATAGTGAGATTATTTTTTATTAGTTTTAAAAATTTGAGATTATTTTAAAAAAGTTCATGGTCTAGGACAATTTTTTAAACTACCTGTAAAATGTTTCTTAAAGTTTATCCTTAATATATATTTTTTCGACACATTATTTAACAAATGTTGTCATCATCAGAACATTAAATATTTGTATCCCATCTTTGTGGCTGACCCAACCCCGTCTCCCTCCCTATTTACTTCTACACTCTCCCCTCACTCATTGATCCACTTCACTTCAAAAAACCCTGAGTTAACTTACCAAGATCAAGAAATTACACTACTGTATTTTCTTGATCCATTTGTATGCACTCTGGTAATGGGTCGTTCCCCGTGCTGTGATAAAATCGGGCTAAAGAAAGGGCCCTGGATGCCTGAAGAAGATCAGAAACTGTTGGCTTATATTGATGAACATGGCCATGGAAGCTGGCGAGCGTTGCCCACAAAAGCTGGTACAGAATCTTGTCTTCATATGTCATATTTAAGTTAAGTTTCAAGAATTTTGCATGTGGATATCTTGTTTTTGGGTGCTGGAAATTAGGTTTCTGTTGACAGGGTTGCAGAGATGTGGGAAGAGTTGCAGATTGAGGTGGGCGAATTATTTAAGACCTGATATTAAAAGAGGCAAGTTCAGTTTACAGGAAGAACAAAGCATCATCCAGCTCCATGCCCTTTTGGGAAACAGGTAGAATTTAGTGTTGTTTCTACTTTCCAGGTTCGATTTTTCAAAAATTTCTAATTCCTGTACTGTCAATTCAATGATTCTGACTAACTATGCCAGTTCTGATGAGGTATACATGCGCAGCATTTACTCTATGCCGTAAGGAATGGGTTGCTGGACTGTCAATTTTCTAAATAAATCTATGGAATGAAACTAAAACTTTGTGAAATAGCATAGTTTATCTGTTCAGTTTATCATGTTCAAATATATTTATCATTTACAACAAGATTCTTCTGTCATCTTTCTCACACTGATGATTATAACTCTGTCTTTTTTTGTGTCGTCTTCGATTGTCTTCCTCTCAGGTGGTCCGCCATAGCCACTCATTTGCCTAAACGAACGGACAATGAAATCAAGAATTACTGGAACACTCATCTGAAGAAAAGATTGGTTAAAATGGGTATTGACCCGGTGACCCACAAACCCAAAAACGATGCTTTGTTATCGAGCGATGGCCAGTCCAAGAATGCAGCCAATCTCAGCCACATGGCTCAGTGGGAGAGTGCCCGGCTCGAAGCCGAAGCAAGATTGGTCCGGCAATCGAAACTCCGATCAGGCACTGGCATTTCATTTCAGGTGGTGTTTTGTAATCCGGTACTATTAAGATAATTTATGACCTTTCTACGTCTATTAAAAAAACTGATCGTTTTTAACTAAAAACATATTACAAGCTAGGGTCAATTATTTTTTAATATTTGCAGCATGTTAATGGTTGTAATTCACTGAAAACAGGCCCAGAACTCGGAATTCACAGTAATCAATGTGCAGAAGTACTACATACACATTTCATTCACATCTTCTCCATCGATGTTCATTTAATTGCGCAATTTCCAGATGTATTTTTTTATTCCCTTTTTCCCTATTTTATTGATAATAAATGTGATGGTAACTGAATAACCATATTTGCAACAAAACTCTCAAAATTTTAAAGAATATAATCTCAAAAAAAATATTTTTTTAATAAAAATTATCATCACATAAATATATTTGTTTTTTAACAAATATAATTTCATAAAAAATAATTTTTTTAACAAATATTGTCTCAAAACTAAACAACATGATACATGTCTTCATGTCCGATCAAGAACAAAACTCCACAAATAAATAAAACGGCACATGTTCAATCAAGAACAAAGCTCAACCTACTGACATATGTCCCAACTCCCAATGTACACGAACATAATTTTTTTAATGGGAAAAGGATTTTGAGACCACATATGTTAAACAATTTTGAGATTATATTTATTTTTGTCTTAAAATTTTAGGATTATTATTACAAATGATATTATTATCAATTTTGTAATTTACCTTAAATATGAATGTATATTCCAATTTCATTAATTATAAATATCATTATTACTATACAATATCTCTATTTTATATAATATATATTCTAATGTATCAGACCTTAACCCACATGTCGTGTCATTGCTCATCGATTTCGGTTTGGAACCACATCTTCTAATTCTATATTATTTAAATATTATAATTATCTTTAAAATAATTCTACTTATTTCACTAAATAATTAAAATATAAATTTAATTTTTATAATAGATATTTAGAATGATAACAAAACTCGTTTAAAATAATATAATTAATTGTGTTTCAAATAAAAATGATTTAATATATCATTAATTATTAATTAGCTTTAGTGTATCGGTCCCTCAATAGATACAACAACAATTAAGTCTCTAATCCCAATGAATTGAGGTGGTTACATGAATAATAGAAAGAATCAAGTCGGGTTGGACACGTACGTCAGTCTTCTCCAAGTACTTCTATCGGTCAGAATATCCTCTTAATCTCCTTGAACTCTAGTCTCCAGGTCTTTGTATATAACTTCGAGACATGTCTTCTTCGGTCGTCCATGGACTTCACTCGACGCACATGTGCATTGTTGAGCCTATGACGTATATGACCAACCAATATAAACGACTTTCTTGCATCTTCTCTTCTATACAAGCTACGTCTACTTCAGCTGAAATATCTTCGTTTCTTATTTTTTTCTTTTTTTGGTATTATCGTACATCCAGTGAAACATACACATCATGTAATATATAACCTCCCAAAAATTAATGGGTTGACTCAAAATTATTCATATATCAATAAATCGTACAAAAACCCTCCTAAAATATCTTCAAGTTTTATACATGCAAAACCCTCACTATGTCATTTTATTGTTTCGTGATTAATATTAAAAGCTTGTCCACAATATAATACGTAAAATGTCACTTTCCTAATGGATACTCTCAATTATATGTCAAGATTTGTCGTTCTACAAACCCTATCATCCCTTGGACGTCTTAATCATGACTTTCCTTTAATTAAATTGACTCTTTACTCGATTAAAAATTAGAGCTCGTGGTAATTTAACTATATATGATATTGTTAATAGACACCATACCTATGTGATATCTAAGAATGCGTATCACCCCATATGTTTTGCAAAATATAGCTCACCGGCCCTCCACAATGTTCAAAATCTTTTGATTTATAATTACAAAAATACAATTGTTTAGGAATGTGTTTTGTACCTAGTCACTCTGTGTTCTGCATATTATCAAACCACAGAGAAGTAAGTTATACAAGATTGAAACCACATGGCGTATATTGCCACATGATAAAAAAAATTTCAATTTTCTTTTCTAATTTTATGTGCAATTTACCTTCTTATGTTATTTTTTTGAAGTGCGGATTACCACCTATGTTATTCAAAATATGCAGATTATCCTTTTATGTGCAATTTACCCATCAAGGGTATAACTGACCTTTTAATAGGTAATTTTAAAATCCAGACGCAATATATGGTGCGTATAACACAAATCATTTACGGGTTTGCACCTATATTCAAACTACATGTGGTAATTGGCTATTTTCAAGCCATGATAGGGTAAATTTTTTATTTTTAAAACCATAGGAGGTTCCGTACCAAAATACCCAAAAAGATCAATAAAAAAAACGTAGAATCACTCATTCACTCTTACAACAATTAACACCTAATTACACGTGACAAATAAAAATCATATGAAAAATCGGCAAAACGAACCTATTGGTGAATAAAAGGGGCATTCATCTCATCTTAAGTCTTAACAACAACCGAAGAAATTGAAAAAATTCAGGAAGAAGATTAGAACTAGAGGGAAAGATATCCTGTACTTGGGTTCTTAACCCCTATGAATCATTTAATTGTTATCTATAGTACTTGTTACAATTCAAACAAAACAATGCTCTATTAATTTTGCTAAACAAATTCACTCGTCAACCTTCTACAATTTTAACAGCAACTGAAATACAAGCCCAGAATTACAACTCAATATGCATACTCATAACATATATATATGTATGATTAGAACATAGTTTTCAGTTAAGTTTGAAATAAATGCAGTTAAAATTGGATAAAATGCGGTTAAATTTTGATAAGATAGTTTTTGTTATAAATATGTTCATAAATACATGTGTTAATGCATGTATTAATTAAAATATTGTGAAACGTAATATTTATGTATATTGGATGTCCATTTACCTTCCACATTCCACCCTCATGTAACTACAATATTAAGCCTATAAATAGATGCTTAAAGTTAAATGAAAGATAGAATGAAAAGTTCTCTAAATTGTTCTCTATAGAATACAATACTATTATTTTATAACACGTTATCAGCACGAATTTCTACTCAACTTTGTGTAAGTTCGGTAAGTTTTATTTGTTTTCTTGATTGATTTTAATTACAGTATGACTAATCTTGCAAAACTCGATTTTGTTGTTCTTGATATCACTGGAAAGAATTATCTATCATGGGTACTAGATGCTGAAATTCATCTAGAGGCAGATGGTCTTGGAGAAACCATCAAAGAATAAAGTATAGCCACAAATCAAGAAATCAATGATCTTCCTCCGACACCACCTTGATGAAGTATTAAAAATAGAATATTTAACGATAAAGGATCCCTTTGCCTTGTGGAGTAGTTTGAAGGAAATATATGAACACCAAAAAATAGTTATTCTTCCAAAGGCTATTTATGAGTGGATGCACTTACGCTTGCAAGATTTTAAAATTGTAAGTGAGTATAATTCAGCAATTTTCCGAATCAGTTCAAAGTTGAAATTATGTGGGGAAAATGTAATTGATGAGGATTTATTGGAGAAAACATCCTCCACTTTTCATGCATCGAATGTGCTCCTGCAGCAACAATATTGTGAAAAGGTTTCAAAAAATATTCTCAATTGATTTCTTGTCTTCTTGTTGCTGAACAAAATAATGAGCTTTTGTTGAAAAACCACGAGGCTCGTCCAACTGGCGCTGCTCCATTTCCTGAAGTAAATGCCACAGCTATGCGATATAATAATGAATAAAATCGAGGCCGAGGTCGTGGTCATGGTCGAAATCGTTACAAGAATAATCGTGGTGGCCATATCAAAAGTAGTAAGCACCACCAGAAGTGGGAAAGTAACAATAACCGTTACAACAATAATCGTGGTGGTCATATCAAAAACATTGCACACCACCAGAAATGGGAGCATAATGATGAGAAATATGTAAACCAAAATAAAAGGGAGGAGAATAAGTGCTATCGTTGTGGCATGAAAGGCCACTGAACTCGTACTTGTCGTACGTCAAAGCATCTTGTTGATATCTATCAAGAATCATTGAAGAAAAAAGAGAAAATAATAGAGACAAATTTCAATAGCAAAGATGTTAATCTTGACCACAATTTTGTTGACAATGGTTTTAATGATTTTACTTTGATGTTGCTGATTTCTTTGTCAATCACCCTGAAGGTGATACTAGTCATGGAAATACCTAAGAATTTTCATTTTATGTTTGCAAATAAATATTTCATTTTATGTTTGCACATAAATATTTATAATAAATTTTTATTGTCAATATTTCTTTTATTATACAAATATTTTATTTATCATAAACAGAATAAGAAGAAAAATCTCATTTTGAAAATTTATTTTTTTGAAGAAAATGGACGTTCCAATGATCATTGACAAAGAATTACGTTTGGCAGACAGTGCAACAACACACTTTATACTTAAGGATAAGAAGTATTTTTCATATCTAATAATGAAAGAAGCTCATGTTAGTACCATATCTGGTAATGCAAAATTAATTGAAGGCTCCGGAAGAGCAACTATAATTTTGCCTGGAGGAACAAAATTTTGCATTGATAATGCTTTATTTTGCTCAAAGTCTCAAAGAACATTATTGAGCGTTAAAGATATTCGTAAAAATGGATATCATATTGAGACTAAAAGTGAAGATAATAATGAATACTTGTATATTACAAGTATTAACTTTGGAAAGAAAGTTGTTTTGGAAAAATTACCTTCTTATTCCTCTGGATTATACTACACATATATAACTACAATTGAAATATATGCAACGGTAAACCAGAAGTTTACTGATAATAATGATTTTTATCATTTGGCATGATCGGTTGGGTAATCCCGGTTCTATTATGATGAGAAGAATTTTAGAGAATTCACGTGGTCATTCTTTGAAGAGCCAGAAGATTCTTCAATCCAATGAATTCTCATGTGCAGCTTGTTCTCAAGGCGCGTCACCGATGAAAATTAAAAATGAATCTCCTACATTTTTAGAACGCATACATGGAGATATTTGTGGGCCTATTCACCCACCTTGTGGACCATTTCGATATTTTATGATTTTAATTGATGCATCAACGAGATGGTCACATGTATGCTTATTGTCAACTCGCAACTTGGCATTTGCATAATTACTTGCGAGTTAATTCGATTACGAGCACATTTTTCAGATTATACTATCAAGAAAATTCGTCTTGATAATGCTGGTGAATTTACATCACAATCTTTTAATGATTATTGTATGTCTGTTGGAATAATTGTTGAACATCTTCTCGCTTATGTTCATACACAAAACGGTCTTGCAGAATCGTTTATTAAGCGTCTTAAATTGATTGCACGACCATTGCTCATGAGAGATAAACTCCCAATATCTGCGTGGGGACATGCTATTTTGCATGCAGCTGCATTAATTCGCATAAGGCCAACAAATTATCATGAATATTCTCCCCAACAATTGGTTTTTGGTCAGGAACCAAACATTTCCCATCTTAGAATTTTTGGATGTGCAGTTGATGTTCCAATTGCTCCACCACAATGCACAAATATGGGACCTCAAAGGAGATTGGGCATATATGTTGGGTATGAATCACCTTCTATAATAAAACATCTGAGCCAAAAACTGGAGATTTATTTACGGCTCGTTTTGCTGATTGTCATTTTGATGAATCATTTGTCCCAACATTAGGGGGAGAAAATAAACAATAGGTTGATAAAATTATGTGGAATGAATTGTCATTATCTCATTTTGATCCTCGCACAAGACAATGTGAACTTGAAGTTCAAAAGATAATTCATTTGCAACAGTTAGCGAATCAATTGCCAGATGTTTTTTCTGACATAGTCGTATAACCAAATCACATGTACCGACTGTTAATGCTCCGTTCAAATTAATGTCCCTGAAGGACCTTCTACCATTATTAGTAAATTAAAGGCGCCAATGAAACGTGGTAGACCAGTCGGTTCTAAGGATAAAAATCCTAGAAAACGAAAAGAAGTTAATAATGAAGATAGTAAAATCGAGGAAATTGAAAATCCAGAAGAATTCTCAAAATCAAAAACTCTTGAAGAGTTTCGAGACATGACAAATAATAAACTTCCAGAAGAAGTTCAGGTACCTGAAAATTTTAATAATAATGAGATCTCAATAAATTATGTCATGAATGGGAAAAGATGGAACCGATATACAACTAATGTTGATGATAAATTTGCATATACTACAACAATTACTATTATGAATGAGAACGAGGATCATGAACCTAAATCTGTGGATGAATGCAGACTTAGAAATGATTGGCAAAGATGGAAAGATACAATTCAAACAGAGTTGGATTCGATGGCAAAACGTAAAGTTTTCGGACCAGTAATACGCACACCTGAAGATGTGCAACCAGTTGGCTATAAATGGGTCTTTGTGCGAAAACAAAATGAGAAAAATGAAATTGTGCGGTATAAGGCACGACTTGTTGCACAAGGTTTTTCCCAAAGACCTGGTATTGATTATGAGGAGACATATTCTCCTGTTGTGGATGCAACAACTTTTCGTTATTTGCTTAATCTGGCAGCAAATGAACGACTTGAAATGCATCTTATGGATGTTATTACTGCCTATTTGTATGGCTCACTTGATAATGACATTTATATGAAAATCCTTGAAGGTTTAAAATTACCTAAGAGACATGACCACGGTTCTAAAGAACTTTACTCGATCAAATTGTATAAATCGCTATATGACCTGAAACAAGCTGGACTCATGTGGTATAATCGCCTTGGCGAATACTTGATGAAACAAGGCTATATGAATGATCTTATTTGTCCATGCGTTTTTATTAAGAGGTCTGGAACTGAGTTTGCAATCATTGCAATATATGTTGATGATTTAAGTATTATTGGGACTCCTGAGGAGCTCAAGAAAGCTACGGATTATTTGAAGCAGGAATTTGAAATGAAGGATCTTGGAAAAATAACATTTTGCCTAGGCTTGAAAATTGAGCACTTAGAAATGGCATCTTGTTACATCAGTCTGCTTACACAGCAAAAATGCTTAAACGATTCTATATGGATAAAGCACATCCACTAAGCACACCTATGGTTGTAAGATCACTTGATGTGCACAAAGATCATTTTCGACCTCATGAAAATAATGAAGAACTACTAGGCCCAGAAGTGCCATATCTTAGTGCTATTGGAGCACTATGTATCTTGCTAGTCATACAGGACCTGATATATCATTTGTTGTGAATCTGCTAGCAAGATATAGTTCTTCACCTACACGAAGACATTGGAATGGTGTTAAACATATATTTCGCTATCTTCAAGGAACAATGGATATGGACCTTTATTATCTTAAGGCACCCAAAGTTGATCTCATAGGTTATGCAGATGCTGGATATTTATCTGATCCTCATAATGCTCGGTCACAAACGGAACTGGTTATGTGTTCACATGTGGTGGTACAGCTATTTCTTGGCGTTCTATGAAACAAACCATAACTGCCACTTCTTCTAATCATGCTGAATTATTGCCGATCCATGAAGCAAGTCGGGAATGTGTTTGGTTACGATCTGTAATCCATCATATTCGAGGAACATGTGGTTTGCCTTTGGACAAAAACGTTTCTACAACTTTGTTCGAAGATAATGCTGCATGCATCGCTCAATTGAAGGAAAGATATATCAAAGGTGATAGAACGAAACACATTTCACCAAAATTCTTTTTCACTCATGATCTTCAAAAGAATGGTGAAATCAATGTTCAACAAATTCGTTCAAACGACAATCTGGCAGATTTATTTACAAAGTCTCTACCGACTTTATCATTTGAAAAGTTGGTTCACAAAATTGGAATGCGACGACTAAAAGACGTCAAATGATGAGCTCAAGAAGTGGAATTATTTCACATTGTACTCTTTTTTCCTTAACCATGTTTTTTCCCAATGGGTTTTTCCTGGTAAGGTTTTTAACAAGGCAGTGTGTGGACATCCAAGGGGAGTGTTATAAATATGTTCATAAATACATGTGTTAATGCATGTATTAATTAAATGTGAAACGTAATATTTATGTATATTGGATCTCCATTTACCTTCCACATTCCACCCTCATGTAACTACAATATTAAGCCTATAAATATAGGCTTAAAGTTAAATGAAAGATAGAATGAAAAGCTCTCTAAATCTCTCTCTCTAAATTGTTCTCGATAGAATACAATACTATTATTTTATAACAGTTTTATATTTATGTGAATTTATTATAATATGATGTTTTGTCTATGTAAATAGATAATTATGTCAAGGTGAATTTTTTAGAGTAAAAGGTAATTACGACGATTCATTGCACATGCGATCTTTTATTCTCGTCACAGATTGCACTAAATATTAAATGTGTGAGTTTATTTCGTTTAATTATGTATTTAATTCTTATTGTATGATTAGGTACCTTTGAGGATTAAATGTCTCCAATATCACCATATTTTATAAATCTCTTTGTACCATTCGTTTGGTTTGTTTGTTGTGTTGGCTACAAGTAAGGCAACATGAAATAACAAATATTGAAAATGAAGAATAAAATGGATATCAGAATTTACATGGAAAATCTTAAAAATTATTATGGTAAAAACCACGGACAAGATGAAAAGATTACACTATAATATTTTGTGGGTTACAACCTCTCGCTATCTTTCAAAGAGAACAACACTCTCAATATATGAGAAAACCACAATTATTATAGAGATACACACTCAAATGTAGAGATATGAGAGAACGCTCTGGAATGAGATGATTTGGAATCATGAAATGAGCTCTATTTAGAGGGAGTTTCACGCGCTGTTTACGCATAATATTCAATGCTCAATTTCCAATCCGTGAACTGCTTCACTCATTTTCCAACATTCCTCCAGCAAATCATATTCTGCAATAAATCCACATGATTGCCGACATTTCTCTCACTCGAAGATTTGATTGAGAATCAAATATATCTCCACACATCCTTTCAGTCTTGTCATACCCGGCTGCTTACGTATCTGTTAGGCCACTTAAGGATCAACACCACTCAAACTTGTCAGTATTAACTGGCTTTGTAAGAATATCAACTAGGCTCTCCTTCGTATGGATCTTCTGCATGTCCACACTCCCTTCCTCCACTACTTCACGAACAAAGTAAAATTGTACTCCAACGTGTTTCGTCCTGGAATGAAAAGTTGGATTCCTTGCAATACGCAATGTAATCTAACTGTCACAAAACAAAGTAATTTTCTCTTGTTTGTACCCGAGTTCCTCCAATAATCTTTGATTACATATTGCCTCTTGGCAAGCTAGAGTAGCTGATGCGTGTCAGACGTACCGCAAGTGTACGGTGTCAAGTTTTAGTATAGAATTTTAAAATACGGATGTCGAACCCACAGGGATTGAAAATTAAGCTACACCAAGTACTGTAATTAGAATAGTCTCGACTTTATTTAGAAAACCGATAGTATAATTATTAAATTAATCTACTAAAATAAATAAATTAGCAAGATGAAGAATTTAAGTGGAGAAAATCAATGAGAACGGATTCTAGAGGTTCGACTTCACTCAACTATCCACTATGTCGTGTTCTTCTAATTTATTAACCACGAATCCTGTGTTATCTATTACCTCTCTCGAGTGTTAAATAGAAATAATCATTCAACAATCATCTTGATGTGCCCACCTAAGATAAATTATTAAACAATTTCAATAGCGCTAGATTCGTTCTATGGCTTCGTTGGAGTTATATGTCTCCCGACTATATAAACTTCCAACGATGTAAATTCCTACGGTCCTATTCAAAACCCCCTCTCCCGAGTGATAGATTCTAAATAAATATGACGAATCAACTAGTGATCAAGTAATTGAAACGCATTTAAATCAGGAATCACAAATAAACCAAACGAAAAACCAAATAATATTCAATCAATAATCAACGACATAGGTTCAAGTCAATATCCGTCTAACTCTAGAATAATAAATTAGTTCATGAATATATTAAATAAACACATAGACATGTTCTTAATCATCATAAACATAAAGGAAGAAATAATCAAACGAATTGAATGATGGCCCTCCGTCCCCGGTAGTCGCCGTCGTCTTCTCCATTGTCAAAATCTCTACCCTTCGTTGTACGCGCACCGCCTCGAATGATCTCCTCCCCTTCTTTCGTGCCTCTACCTCACGCTGCTCTCGTCAATTCTGCTCTTTACGTCTTTCCTCTATCTCCTCCCTCTACGTGAATTGTGCGTCTATTTCTCTTCTTCTTTCTTTGCCTCTGCCTCTCGTGCGTCTAAATCTGTACGTGCGTGAAGTCCCCTTCTCCTCACGTCCGTCTCCCCTTTTATAAAATATCCTTTCCTTTTTAAATATTTTCTCTCCAGCCTTTGCGTAATTCCCTCGTTCGTGTTTTCTTTCTTCGGCAAGTTTCCCAAATTCTCTACTCTCTTTTGTACGTGAGAATCTATGCGTATTCAATTCTCCAATCTTTTTAAATCTTTTATTATGTAGCCCTCACGTGAATCCCGTCCCTCTTTTGTCAATGAAATCCTCCTATGTTGGTCAATGTCTTGATTTTTCGTGTATATATATTATATTATATTATAATATAATATAATATAATATAATATAACATAATATAATATAATCTTGCCATTTGATATGTCCCGGTGCATGATTATTTCACCGTTGAGTCCCAATTTGAATTCTTGTCACATTTATGTATTTTTCACCATCTTTTAATAGTAAAATGCTTAATTCCTTGGATTCCTGCAAAACATCAAAAACGACAACAAAAGACATAATTCTGCTCGAATACCAAAACAAAAGTATAAGAAAATATGATAAAATATAAGTGCAAATATGCACTTATCAGTAGCTGCAATGTATTCTGCCTCCATTGTAAATAATGCCACAACTATTTGCAGTTTTGAAATCCAGCTTACTGCACCTCCTCCAAGTGTAAACACATAATCAGTAGTAGATTTTCTTTTATTTGGATCACCTGCATAATCTGAATCTAAATAGCCCCTGAGTGTAAAATCTAATCCCCCATAACCCGAGGTACCCTTAATGTATCTAAGGTTCCTCTTTATTGTACTCTAATGCTCTCGTCCAGGATTTGCCATGTATCGACTGACTGCTCCCACTTCTTGTGCAATGTCTGGTCTTGTACAAATCATAGCGAACATTAAACTTCCCACCGCTGATGCATACGGTGCTCGAGACATTACATCCTCTCTGCTTCACTGCTAGGACACATATCAGAGGATAACTTGAAGTTTATTGGAAGAGGGGTAGAAATTAGCTTACAATATTGCATGTTGAAGCGTTGCTAGATTTTCTTTAAATAATTTTTCTGGGAAAGCCAAATATTCTTGTCTTGTTGAACTTGCGTCTCTAGAATCTTGTTTGTCGGTCACAAGTCCTTCATATCAAATTTCCTAGCTAACTGTGCCTTCAATTCTTGGACTCGATCATTATTGGAGCCTGCTACCAACATGTCGTCTACGTACAACAGTAAAATGATATAATCATCATTCCCAGTTATCTTGAAATATGCACAAGGATCTGCATTGAGCCTGTTGTACCCAAGGCTCATGATATAGGAATCAAATCTCTTGTACCAACACATCGGCGCCTATTTGAGACCGTATAGAGATTTGTTCAACCTGTAAACCAAGTATCTTTGTCTATTTGAGCAAAACCTTCTGTCTGGAGCATATGAATTTCTTCTTCAAGATCCCAATGAAGAAAAAACGTTTTAACATCCAACTGCTCTAGATGTAGGTCAAATACCGCACACAAAGCCAATACTACCCTGACTGTTGTCAGCCGAACCACATGAGAAAATATATTATTGAAGTCTATATCTTCTTTTTGGGCATATCCTTTCACCATCAATCTTGCACGATATCGCTCCACTTGGTTATTGCCATCAGGCTTGATCTTATAGACCCATCTATTTCCGATGGCTTTCCTTCCTTGTGATAGTGTAACAAGATCCAAAGTTTTAATCATGTCCAAGGCCTCAAATTCTTCCTGCATAGCTTGCATCCACAGGGATACATCAAAACTTCGAGTAGCCTCCTGGAAACTCGATGGCTCAAAATCCTCTATTAATTAACAGTAATGTAATATTGCTTTCAGTAACATAATCTGAAAGTCAACCCAGTGGTCTCCACTCGCGAGTCAACTGCCGAACTTTGGAAACCTTTGACTCTACTGGTTTTTGTTCCTCGTGTTCTGGTAATACCTCAGAAGAAACTTGATCTTCATTTGTTTTATTTTCCGCCTGAATTATAGTAGTATCTGAATACAGTCTGTATTTGTATCCCTTCACTTTACCTTCCTCGAAAATAACATCTCTGCTGATAATAAGTTTGTAGGCAGTGAGATTCTACAAACGATACCCCTTAACAACATCAGCATAACCAAGAAAATAAACTTTTTGGATTTTGAATCCCAACTCTGATCTTTCTTGTTCGTTATAAAAAACGTACACCGAACTTCCAAATGTATGTAGTCGAGAATAATATGCTAGCTTTCCAGATGAATTGCCACTGATTGAGAGCTATCGATAACATAACTGACGATCTTGACTGATTCTGCCCATAATGAATTGGCTAGACCTGCAGTCTTCAACATGGCTCTTGTTCTGTCCAACAAGGTTATGTTCATCCGCTCGGCCACTCAATTATGTTGAGGTGTGTAAGCCGTTGTGAAATACCCTTTTGATGCCCTCTTGTTGACAATATGCATCAAATTCATCACTGGTATATTCTCCTCCATCGACAGTCCTATCTTCTTTTCAGAGTCAAGTTCCATTGGCGAATTAAACACTTTGTAGACTGGAAAAAACATCTGATTTCTTCTTGATTGAGTACACCCAACATCTTCTAGAGAAATCATCAATGAACGAGACAAAGTATCTCGCTCCTCCTAGAAACAATGGGTGCTTGCCTAACATCAGAATAAACCAGCTCCAATATATCGCTGCTCTTGGCAGCAAATGTGCCAAACTTTAGCACGTGTTGTTTACTGGTAACATAATGCTCACAAAATGGTAGAGTCACTTTTGTAAGACCCGACAGCAACTTCCGTTCTGATAGAATTTTCAACCCTCAATCTGACATATGCCCTAGTTTCCTACGCCATAACACTGTTAATTCTTCTCCAAAACTCGTTGATGCAACATCTAGTTATGCCTTTTTGTGTGTGCCCCCCAAAAGCATATACATATTCTTAGCAGCTTTTTCTATCTTCATTACCACAAGCGCGCCTTTTTCGATCTTCATGATCCCAATATTGATACGAGTCTTGCACCTTATATCATTCAGTTGTCCCAAAGATAAAAGATTCTTTGTCAGCCCCTTCGCGTGTCGGACCTCCTGTATGGTGTGAATCGTACCATCAAACATTTTAATTTTGATGGTTCTAACCCCATCGATTTTAAAAATCATTTTCTATAAATACAGATTCTCTTGAGACTGGTTCATACTGGTCGAACCATTCTCTCCTAGACATCGTTGCTCCTGAGCCCATTATCCATGTGCCATAAAATCGGTGTCCGCCTTCCGCAACAGTTGCTGCTTTGCTGAACAATATTTCAGCACCATCTGAGGTACTTGCAACATTTCATTGAGAATATTTCTCGACACTCTTCTTACTTGTACAGTCTTTCTTGAAGTGCCCTTTTACCGCAATATTTATAACAGTAAAAAATTTTCTTCTTACTTCTGGAACTGGAGTCACGCTCTGTCTTCCTTGTTCTTGCGCCGACTTTCCTCTTCAAGAAACTGTAACATTATTGAAAACTAACATATTAGTAGTGATATTGTTTGTCAGATTGATGCTGAGTTGATCGTATGAATATGGTAGACTTTGAAGTAGAAGCTCCTCACGTTCAACTTCCTCTATTTTATGCCCCCAAAGTAGTGAGTTGACAAATAGAATATTCAATGTATTGATATGGTCGGTCACTGATGAGGATTCCGACATCCAAAGAGTATATAACCTTCTCTTTAGGAATCTTGTTGTGTAGTGACTTGGCCTCGTACAAGTTTGTCAAAGTATACCAAATATCTTTTGCATTTGTTATTTCGGGGATACTTGGAAATATCACACTTGCTAAAGCGAGATGCAATTTGACAATAGCATTACTGTAGGATTGAGCGCTTACCGCTTTACCAATAACTATAGTTAATGGTAATGGCTCAACATCAATCTTTTCAATCATACACTGGCACAAGCGCCACGTGTTCGACTGATCACTAAGCAGAGACAATTGTTGAACCCCAACAATCCCTCCCCCAATAATTGCACTCTCTGCAACTCATGAGAATCGAACACGCGACCTTGGCTATGATACCAATTGTTGGATCGAGCGCTTATCGCTTTATCAATAACTATAGTTAATGGTAATGGCGCAACATCAATCTTTTCAACCATACACTGGCACAAGCGCCGTGTTCGACCGATCACTAAGCAGAGGCAATTGTTGAACCCCAACAGTTACCGTTCATCTCATTCCATTTCTCATCGTCCATGCCTTCTGTGGGCCTATCGCCAATAGCCGTCAAGCATCGATCTTTTCGTAAAACTGCTTGCATATTCATCTTCCACAACATGAAATTGCTTCCGTTAAATTTTTCAATCTCGAACCGTGTCGCCAAAACAATAAAATTGCCTTAAAAAATATCTAAAAAATCTTTTTTTGATGTGGAAGATCAGTCAAAGCTGCAACCACATATCATACTTAGAATTTTTTAATATTTTACAACAAAAATATGATACCACTTATTGGCCTCAGGTGTGGCAACATGAAATAGAAAGTAGCGAAAATGAAGAATAAAATGGATGCCGCAATTTACATGAAAACCTCTAAAAATTATTAGGGTAAAGACAACGGGCAATATGAAAAGATTACACTGTAATATTTTGTGGGTTACAATCTCTCGTTATCTTTCAAAGAAAACAACACCCTCAATATATGATAAAACTACCTGACAAATACTATAGAAAAGAGTTTCACGTTTTGTTTATGCGTAATATGCAATGCTTAATTTCCAATATGTAAACCGCTTCATGCGTTTTCCAACATTCATCCAGCAAATCATATTGTGCAATAAATGCACATGCTTGACGACATGTTGGGGAGTAAGGATGTCAAAACAATTGTGCCGGGCACCCCGCCGAAACATACGCCAGTTACTATAACTTACCGTGCCGGTACAAACCTGTTTGTTTTGGAAGTTGGGTGCTGCAAGATCCATATTGAATTTTTATAGTTTTTTTTGTACATTATTGTTTAATTTTTTTAAAAAAACAATTTATTTGGTAAGGATCGTGCCGATGCCGGCACAGTCGGTTACTGTGCCGAGCCACGGGCGGCCTGGTCCGCTTGCAATCTCTAGTTTCAGGAATGCCAATATCTTGGCATTAATCGAGTTTGAGCAAAAAACTAATCACTTGATTTTAAATGAATCTTTTGTGAAGCCAGGCTGTATAATGGAAAGTTAAGTAGAATAAAATAACCACACCACATTTGGGGTATTTTTAAAAAAATAATTCAAAAAATACCACATTTTAAAATTGTTGTAAAACTACCCCAAAACGCCACTCGAAGAGCGACCAATACTTTATGAGTGGCAGCCTGCCGAGCAACCCGGCCTTTGTTATATTGAGGGGTCGCTACCTGTTGTAGCGAACCCTCTGTTCTTTTTTTATTTTAAAATTTAAAATTTTAACAAAATTTTTTAAAAATAAATTCTATAGACGACCACTCAATTTTTAATATTATTAATTTATATTATATATAATAATTAATTAAATTATTATCAATTTAATAAATAATTGTTAGATTATATTACTTAATATAATATATTAATTTATTATAATATTTTACATAATTAATTTTATATTATTATTAATATAACTGATCCTCATATCATCGAGCGTGTATTGTTTGGCCTCAATTTTTATGTTAAAAGATTTTTACCTTCTTTCTCGGAAATTATGTGTCCACCCCTGCTCGATGGTATGAGGAGCAATTATATTAACAATAATATAATATTATTTATGTAAAGTTATTATAATTAATTATTATTATATTATATGAATTATAAGTAATATAAATAACTATTATTTATTAAAATAATAATAATATAATTAATTAATATATTATTATATTAAAATTGAGGGGCCGCTATTCTACTGACGAACCCTCAATTTATTTTTAAAAAAATGTTGGGGTTCAACAATTGCCTCTTCTTGTGATCGGTCCCGAACACGTGGCGCTTGTGCAAGTGTATGGTTGAAAAGATGAAGTTGCGCCATTATTCTTAACTAAAGTTATTGGTAAGACAGTCAAGATCGCGTGTTCGATTCCCCATGAGTTGCAGAGAGTGCATTATTGGTGGAGGGATCGTTGGGATTCAACAATTGTTTCTACTTTGTGATCGGTCTAACACGTGGTGCTTGTACCAGTGTATGGTTGAAAAGATTTGAAGTTGCGTCATTACCCTTAACTATAGTTATTGGTAAGGCAGTAAGCGCTCGATCCAACAATTGGTATTAGAGTCAATGGTCGCGTGGGTCGATTCCCATGGAGTTGCAGAGAGTGCAATTATTGGGGGATGGATTGTTGGGGTTCAACAATTGTCTCTGCTTTGTGATCGGGTCGAACACGTTGTGCTTGTGCCAGTGTATGATTAAAAGATTGAATTGCGCAATTGCCCTTAACTATAGTTATTGGTAAAGCGGTAAGCGCTCGTTCATATAAAATTTATGTAAGATTTTAAATCTTTTTTTAAAAAATAGAGGAGCCACTACCTGTTATAGCGACCCCTCAATAAAACAAAGGCCACCTGTTCGAGTACATTGGCTGCTCTTTTGACTAGCATTTTGTGAGTTTTGTAAAGATTTAAAAAATGCGGTATTTTTTAAACTTAATTTTTTTTGAATTATTTTATAAAAAAAAAAAACCAACCAAAAAACTTGCAAATTTATAATAAATAAATAAATTTAATTTTTTCTTCATTTCTAAGTAGCTTTCTTCTTTCGAGAAATAATATTAGGAATCAGGAATCAACAATTGTTTCTTCTGGAGCCCAAGAATCGAAATAAGGTATTTTAATTGCTGTATAAGATAATGAGTATCAAATCACGGTCATGTTTTCAATTTTCGTGAGTTGGCAAATTGGCGATATTATTGAGAATAAAATAATCAGGAGCAGCAACGATTATTTTTGTTGATGGAACGATTGAAACATGATATTATGTATAAAAGTTTTTACATTTTGATTGAATTAGGCTAAGTTATCATTTTAGTTCTTTGTTTATTTGGTATGTTCGTTTCAATTTATAACGTTTTACTTATATATGATTATATTTACATTTTTACCTTCTATTTGTAATGTCCCAAGAAAATAGATAAAGAAAAAAAAACTAATAACATAAGAATATCCACACAAAATAATTAATATATGAAGTAATTTGGCATTTTTCACACGGACACAGGACACTGCATGTCTGGAAGAATAGGTAGAAATCAAATTAATTTCTCTGAAATGTTTAAGGGTCAAGCATCGAGAATGAAGGCAGCAGAAATATTTCAAAAAGCATTGATAATTAAAGCAGCAAGGCGGGGACCGTGACGGTTGAGTTCAACCTAATATAAAAATAATGTACTTAGATTAGATCAAATGATGAAAATTTGATATTGATTCATGATACCCATTTTTTATATGGATAATATATATCCAAATAAATTTGGACCATTTGATATATAATAAGGGTAATACCTCTGGGTTTTTTAACTAAATATTCGATTTTAAAAAATAATTTAACAATTTAAACCGATTTTTTTTTTATTATCAAACTAACCTAAGTCGCCATGTGAGATGGCGACTTCAACTGAAGTCGCCATCTCACATGGCGACTTTAACAAAAAATTTTTTTTTTATGATATCGCCATCTGAGTTGGCGACATCAATATAATTTATTGATGTCGCCATCTCAGTGGCGACATCTATTTAATTTATTGGTGTCGCCATCTGAGATGGCGACACCAATGAATTATAACCTAAAAACAACACGCCGCCGCACCATTTCTCTTCTTCTTCGTTTCTTCTTCGTTTCTTCTTCGTTCTTCAGCTCCGCCGCAAAATCTTTCATCCGTTCGTTCTCAAATTTCTTCCTAACATTTCTGCAAAAATCAAGCCATTTCCAAATATTTAAGGTAAGCTTTTTAATTTTGTTATTTATGTATCGTAGATAAATTATGATTTTAATATATGTAGTGGGAGTATATTACTTGTTGGAGTATATTTTTGTGATTGGAAATATTAAAATTTAAGTTGACGAATGATGGAGGCGGCGACCGGCGGTGGTGGCCGGCGGCGGCGTCGGCCGGCGGCGGCGGTGGCAGATGGTGGGCGGCGGCGGTGGGCGACAGACGGGTTGTTTTGTAATTGTTGAGTTTAATGTTGTTAATTTTTGTATTATATTTCAGGATGGATCAAATGAGACAACCAGGCCCGATTGACACACATCTTTTGTCGTTGCAGTCTACATATCGATCTGAGGATGTATGGGCAGGTGATATGGATAGTATACTTCGTGTGAGAAACCCAGATAGCTATTTTTGGGATATGTGTCCATTAGATATACGTGTTGTTAATTTATTGCACGTTATTGGATTTTATGGTATCTATAGGTGTGGTAAGATTGAACTTGACATGCACCTGATCACGGCTTTAGTTGAGAGATGGCGCCGTGAAACACACACGTTTCATTTTAGATCAGGAGAAGCGTCCATCACACTGCAAGACATTGCAGTAATATGGGCGTTGCCAGTAGATGGCATTGTAGTGTCGGGGATTGATATTGATAGGGCTCTACCCGATTGGCAAGAATATTGCCATACATATTTAGGTTTCTTACCAGCCATCACAGACCTTAAGGGCGCACGTTTGAAATTAGTTGCTTTGCATAATCATTTGCTGCTCAATCAATGGAATGAAAATAGTACAGCAGATGATTGTTGTTAAGTTCCAAGGGGTTGTGCGTTATTGATGTTAGGGGGGATTATGTGCCCTGATTCCTCAGGCAATTTTGTTAGATTATTATATTTACAAAAGTTGGAGGATATCGACTCTGCCAGTACATATAGTTGGGGCAGTGCTGTGTATTGGCATACTTATATCGTGAGTTGTGCACGTCATCAGAGAAAGGGAAAAAAGTTATAGGTGGTGCAGTTGCAACTCTTACAGGTAAATAATATGTTTGTTTTTTTTAATATTTAAAATATGTTTCTGGTCAATCTAACTTGTGTTATTGATGTCACTACAATAAATGAGATTTGGGCATGGTCCCGAATCCCAGTTTGACTCCGCAATTGGGTAGCGATAGATCTGATATTGGACAAAATGGTCGGCCCAAACAATGTGTTACCTTCTGCTCCATATGGTGTGAGGTAGTACAAATATGCATTGTTTTATAATTGATCTTATGGTGGAATGCATTTAATAATTTATTTGAATATATACAGGTGGTCGTGTCATTTAATCTTTACAGAAACTACTGGGAGTCATTCCAACGCATCATAAGGGACATCCCGATGACCAGCCAGTAACTCAAGTAAGCATGTGTTAAATTATTTGTACAAAAATATACTCTTTTCATAGTATGTAAAAGCAATGTTGTTTTGCCGTTTAATTAATGGCAGCCGTACCCTGATGAGTACACTGAAGGAATCACTGAGTTGGGGACATATAAGGGACCGTTGATTTCTTCGACTAGTTGAAATGCAACGGTCTGATCGAGTACTGCGACAATTTGGGATGCTACAAGATATCCCAGAAGATCCACCAGCGGGGATGAGGCGTTGCATAATGTTGGTAGAAGGGGAAATGTCAACAAAAACTGGAGCACTAGGCATATAGCTCACATACTTTGCTGGGAGAGGGCAAATGATCTACGTGTCGACAGACCACGATTTACTGACGGTGGTTACTACGTTGTTGGCGGATACAGTGAGTGGTATGAACAAGTGACACGTAGATACATTGGGCGTCAAGAATACTTTGTACAGACAGGATATCAACATGGTGATGGCCCTGCATGGCAGCATGTGGTACGTTAATTACGTGAAATTTTAATTTATATTTGTGTTTCGATGTATAAAGTTTATATGGACATTTGTACGTTGCAGATTGAGCAGATGGAACAGTTATCTACAAGCTATGACCGACATCTGGCTGATGGAGTGCCTATTACGACAGAGTCCGATGAGGCAACACAGGACTATGTTCGACAATGTGGTGCGAGTGGCTCGTGACCGACGAGACAGAAACTTCCCGCCATAACAATGAAGTCCAGCCTGTTGATACACGACAGTTCCATGCAGGCACTCCATCTACGTGGACAGATATTGCAGGTCCATCTACGTGGACAGATATTGCAGGTCCATCTGCACATATGCAGACAGATATTGCAGGCATCCACGTGGACATAGCCAGATATGACTACGGACTATTATATTCCTGTTCCTGTACAATCATATGATTTATCTCCCTTCACGCCATATCCCCCCATGTCCCACTTCAACCCCAGTTCAGCAGCATGGGTACAGATGTCAGTCTTGGGTTTGCGACATATGCAGCTAGGACTTCACCTTTCGATGTCTCGCCCGTTCTATTCCCTCAGTTGACGCCAATACAGGAGCCTGCCAACACACCTGTGGCAAGGGAAAGGGGCGAAGAAGTCGTTCAACAACGAGAGTTAGAAGACAGACAAATCCTCCTCCTTGTGGTACGGGAGGAAATCTAGCTCCTCGTCGTCGTCGGTGAAGTCATCATTATGTTGTAAATAGTAACCGATTTTTATAGATTAAATTTGACAAAATGTTGTTTCTTTGAGCATACATTCGACATACAATAATTTCGTAATTAAACTACAATAATGTCACAATAACGTAAAATCATTACACAATAAACATACAATCAATTACACGTTCAAAAATATTGATTTCGAGAAGTTGAAGCACTTTGTCGTCTTGCACGGGCTTCTGGCCAGTCCATCTCATTCGGAATGCGCGTTGTTCGATCCGACCTACTCTTCTATTTTTTCGCAGAGTGGAGTTGTGGTATAACTCAAACATGGGGTGTCCCAATGCTCCTCCCCCACATTGGTTCGAATTCTCCTTGATATGTGCTCCAATATTCATTCATATTGTAATATGGCTTCACAAAAGTTTTAGCGTTAAGCCATACTTTCGACACATTGGATCACATGCGAGCAAGGTATTCCGAACTCTTTCCATTTTACAAGAGCAATTCCCCGGATTTTAAATACACAACATGCGTATTACCCCCCCCCACGTCCTGCTTGTACTCTTGTGATAACAGAAGCGGTTAGACGTCTACGATCGAACATCTGCACATCATGATGGATGGAATGATAGTCAGCACGACCAAATCTTTCGAACACATATCTGGCCATTCTTGATTATTTTGAATCATTCGCTCCGTCTTCTTAAGCCGTTCGAAAAAATAGAGCACACAACGATCAAAAGTTAATTGCACAATGGCGGTGATTGGAAGTCGACGTGCACCTTTCATAACTCCATTTATGCATTCTGACATATTTGTGGTCATGATACCACAACGCCAGCCTCCGTCATGAGGCAAGCGACCATTGACACTTATCAATACGACTCAAGTAATCAAAAGCCCTTGGTTCTATAAGTTTAATCTCTTCCATTGTGCGATCAAATTTTCTGACCTGATTTTCTGATCCCGCTCTCCAACACAAGTCTTTCAAATGAACGGATTTGAAGCGACTATTAACGTTTGAACAAACATGTCTCAAACAAAATCGATGTACTCCAAGGGGTTGATTTGAGTCAGGAATACAATCGGCTGCAGCAATGAGGCCTGGGATGACGGTCAGAAATCAAACATACACCACCCTCAGATCTTCTCACATATGCTTGCTAATCATCTCCAAAACCATCTCCATGACACAAAGTTTTCTTCATCAACATTGCAAATGCCAAAGGTAAGATTGATTATTCGCATCCATTGCCACGGCAATCCACATCTTATGTTGATATTTCGTATACAGATGTGTTCCATCTCCACGCTTATTACCCGGCGGCATGCTGAATCCTTGTACACATGGATGGAAGGCCCAGAACACGTATTCAAAAGTCTTTTGTATTGGTCTGCATTTTCAAGGTGAACCCA
>CAJQUN010001857.1:0-42420 GCA_907163345.1 Haberlea rhodopensis
ATTTTCAAGTAGAAACCATAGAAGACCATGACAAAGTTATCCCACAATAAATCAAAATTCTATGAAATCTTTATTTTCCTAGGCTAATGCCTGATTTTCTAATCATTTCTTCTGGAGCCCCACGTTTTTAAAAGCAGCAGTGGTTGCATTCTTCTTCCATGTTTCAGACTTCGGCCTCTACACTTCGTTGATGGTTTATTTACATTTTAGTGATCTTGGGAATTGAATTGTACTATGAGAGTGCTTAATGAAGATCTTTTGTTTTGTTTTTCTTCTTCGCTTTAGAATAATTTAGTATTACTTGAATGCTAGAATTTCACTTTAACAAAGAACAATTCGCCGATCTACTGATAATTTCCGGAATTGCAGATTCAATTGTTCCCCATTTTGCTTTCATCCCTTTAACAGGTAGGCTGAATCCATAACTTATATGTGAGCAGCAATCTCTCTTTTTAGCCACATTGTCCGTTGTCTTATGTGTAGGTAGGTTAATTACATCGTTACAACTTTAGCTTATATAAAGAAAAGCTGATACTGTCGAATGTATGATTGATGTCAAAGCTGAGGTTACAATTCTAGTTGGATTAATCGTTGAGTGGGAATTGTTGGGCGAACACTTGTTGTAATTATTGCAGGTTAATTTTATACTACACTGTCTGTTTCATCATATGTAGTATATTAACTGAAGTATCCACTTTATATGGGTCTCACATAAAATTTCATATCAAACCAGTGAATATGTAGTCTTCGTTCTGCGTGAAAGAACATGGATATGCGTATTAAAACTCAATATAATCCTATAAATCCTTTTCCTTTCTATTTCCCAGCTTGTTTCTCAAACAATTTACCATTCCATTTCCCTAGGTTCAGTATCTTCTGCCCTTGCCATAGCTGCTGTAAGTGTTTTATCCACAATGAAACTGAAGTCCATGAGTCGAAGAGAAGAAAAAAATAGCGTTAACTCGAAAACGAATATCATACCCAATTCTTGATTTATGCAAATGATCGCTTTGATTCTGTATGATGATCAGGGCTTCTCTTGCTAAAGATAGTGGACAATCGCAAAGAGAGAAGCATAAAAAACCAAAATTATAATTTTTTTGTTAAAATGATTTTGTGAATCAAGTATGAACTAATATATGTCAGCCGGATTAATTTTTAAAATAACCTGAGCTTAAACCGACTAAATCTTACTCAAATAACAAAAAAATCATAGGAAATAACGGATTATAACTTATACCGAAGAGCTCCTAATGTCTATTAGCTTAACGGAGCAACTACATTCAGATTTAAACAGAGTTACTTTTGGTTGGTAAGAAAAGGCCAATTTTATCACAAAGCCTGTAATAAATACATTGATGAGAAGTTGGTTTAGTATATTTGTTGAATTATATACACGTAGATATTTAGATTAACCACCTTGGTATCATAGTTTAATAACAAAACAACCATATCACCCCCTAATCTAAACAATGTATTATAAAATATCATAAAATTTTAAAAAATATCCTCATAGTGATTTTAATATTTTAATATCTAATTTTTATACAGAATTATACCAAATCATATTTATATAAATTTATACATAACAATGTGTGTACGAGATGTTTTTTTCTGATCAGACAAAAAATAAATTAAAAACGAAGAAGTACAGAGATACTCAAGAGTTACAAGACGTAAACAGAACAAAAAACAACGAAGCAAACAAAAAAAAAGAAAATCACCAAATACAAAATAACAAACAGTGAACATATATACTAAGGAGAAGTTAATAAACAAACTCTTGGTTCCTTGGACCAATCCAAAAGAGTGTAAGGGAAATTGTTACATATCACTGCCAACCAAATTAAACGTCATCCCAAATAGCCTGATTTTTGACTCCATAAGCATAATGTTGCAGTAAATTACTGCCAGAGTCACGATGTAGTGAAGTAACCGTCAATTGGCCAATCATAACAAGCATCCGAAGGGTGTAGGACTCCGAGCAAGAGAAGAGAAAATATTGAGTAGATTATTCCGCTGTCTGACATAGGTCACATAAATCTGATATTGGGCCCGTTCTGATTGCCCTTCTTCTCAAATTCTGAAAAGTTGGCATCCGATCCAACAGAGTCCTCAATGCGAAAACATTTACCGTATTAGGGGCTAATGACGTCCAAACAAGCTTGAGCGCACTCCTTTTGTCCTTTTCTAAGTCTTTCGGCCCCTAAGAATAGTGTGTAGGCCGAGTGTACTGTGAACTGATTGAAGGGATCATGTCGCCACAGCCAAAGGTCTTCCTCCTGCCTACTCTCGTCTCCAATCCCATTGCTACTTCCACCCCTCCCCAACACACACCCACATGTTGCCAATAACCTATGCTATTACTATATAAATTTAATTTGAATATGTGAAGTCAAATTTAATTTGAACATGTGAATTTCACCTATTCGAATAACTTGGACCTATAGATGTATCATCTCCGTGAGGATAATAGAGCATCTCACTGCTTCATACTTGTGACACGTCAATTTATTATTACATTTTGAAATCGAAGCGTGAAAAGATATAATTCAGAAATTAATATAAAATATATAAGTATTATAAATTACAACAAATACAATAGTAAATCAGGTGTCCTAAACCCTTAAATTAATTACAGCCCATCTTGGAACCATCTCTTTGCTTTTAAACATTATTATTACCAAATTTTGTCACCTCTGAGGGCTCTGACCTCACTTTAAGCTCTCTCCCCCCTCTACATTTACTCATCTTTGCCCACCAACTACCTATTTTTATTCAGATTACGGTAATATTGTTTTGTATCTTCTTGAATATTCTCCGGCGATTATTTATACGCCGCCACGCACCGGCGAATCATGCGGCCGGAAAAGAAATGCTTGCCTGCAATGGAGTTTCAGGGCAGGCCTTATCCTGTGCTTTGGCCTCCATGAAGATGTTGCAAGGATCGTACGCTGTTCTTGAACACTCTGAGAAGCTTCCCATTTCACTCTGGGCTCAAATTTCATGTACGTACATTTTCCCAGGCAAAACAAGATTTTCAAGACCAACATTTTTTTTGTGGCCACATTGTTTCTCGTAAATCACCTAAAAATCTTATTAGAACATGATGTGATGAATTGAAAATAGTGAAAATTTGCATGTAAGTGTAATTTTTATTTGTTTGGAAGGGTTCTGTGATTGGAGGAAAAGTGCTGAATCTGCATGTACTGTATGTGGAGGTCACTAAAAGAGGAGGCTACGATAAGGTAAATTGATTATTTACACGTAATTCATAATCATACAAAAGTGTATATATAAGAACCATTTAAGTTTTCCTTAATTCTTTTAAACAATTTACTTGGAAAAAAGGTGGTGGCAGAGAAAAGATGGAGAGAAATTAGTTCAGTTTTTGATTTTTCACCCACAGCACACCAGCGCTTCCTATGCATTAAGGAAACATTATTTCACCCTCCTCCATCGCTACGAGCTGGTTTACTTCTTCAGGCTTCAAGGTTCCATGCTTGCTCAAACTGGTATAAAATTACTCTTTTGTTTTTTTCTTTCTTTAAATTTTTTTGAACAATCTCATTGGTTTATTGCTTTTTAGCTTTTTCTTCAGTTCTGACTTCTGATGCATGATCTATTATGGATATTTTAGACCCAAAGGTACTGAGAGGTGAAATATTTTTTTTAAAGAATTATATAATTAACATTTATTTGAATTGCATAGCAATATTTGAAAGAAAGAATGGACATGTCCTTGAGAAATGAATAGAAGAAAATTATATAGGATATTGCCTGCAGAAGAGAATCTTGGACCTATAGAGAAATGTTTGTGCAGAGTAGGGATCATTAATTGAAATGCTAAGTTGATGATAATAAATTACATAGGAACCACACATCTTTTAATTCTCTGCCACAAACGTTATTGTTTCATATTCTGTGGGTACTGCTAATGTTAGCTATTCATTTTTTTTTTTTTTAAGTTATGAAGTTATTATTTTATTATATAGTTTGCAAGGCTTAATTCTCATATAATGTCCCTTATTTTGATGTGAATATAAATTCATGATGCCATGGTTGTCCACCCGAATATAATATCTTTTATTTAAATCTCCATTGGATCATATTTTTAGTTTAAGTTATCAATTATCCGACCAAAAATTGAGTAGCTGGTGCCCTTAAAAGCACTCTCTGTAATCATTGCCTACTTCTTAGCAATAAAATATAATTTTTTATTGCTTTGGTGCATTTCTCTGGTTTTTATTTAATTTACTACATAAATAAAACTTTCGTCTTAAAAAAACATGCTTCTGCTGAATTTTGTGCCAAAAAACTTATTAAGTAAACAACTTCATCATATAACAGAAATTATTCAATTTTCATATAAATTTAATACAAAATTTATTGTAAGTATAATTAAATTCTATTTTTGCATAAAATAAAAAAGTGTATGCTACATCTATAATATATATTTATACATTAAATAATTTCTGCAATTCAGAAGTATTTATATTGTGATTAATTTTTATCATATATTTATATTACCTTGCTAAGAATTTCACAAAAAATAAATGTAATCAAGAAAATATATTATTTTCATATTAGTTTTATGTAATTTAATGAACAATATTTACTAAAAATTATGCTCTACTTAAATTTATTATAATTTGAAATGCTTTGATTTATCATTACAATGCTTTAACAACTTGGTGGAATGGATTTCTTAGAAAAATGTTTTATTTTATACTGTTAGCCAGAAAATTTGGGACAGTGTATGTCTTTGGTAATACTTCTGAAAATCATGGGTTCTTGGTTAAAACTGGCATAATTAACAGAGGACTAAGTGAATACGGTCGTGGTCTTCTTCCCATCTTTGATCCAAAATTATATTATATTTTCAAAAAAGAAGTAATCGCATTTTATACACCGAATTCTCATTTAATTCCAAAGTAATATGGTCAATCGGATGCAAGATAATTGAAGCGTTAGTTTTTCCCTTCCCCCTATATGGCATGTAGTTTTAGAGTGGCTAACTCATGAATTTAGTGGAAGAAAATTGATACATTTTGGTAAGAGATCATATTTTGTAAAAATAATATATGATTAAAAACTATTTTGGCCTCTGGAGTGGTAACAAATCTAATCAGGGCGTCACAATAAATCCCACCATTACATCTTCTGTTGCTTGTTATTTTCGACAGCCTCTTCCTCTTTCCAAGCTATAGGAACAATTGATGGGAAATTCGACTGTGGATACCTGGTTTCAATCAAACTAGGGGATGAAACACTAAATGGTGTGCTCTATCATCCAACCTGTCATGTTGGTTACTCTGCATCGACTACTCAGCTCTGCAACGCTATTGTACCCTACACCCCACAGCTTCAACAGACAAGTCGGAGGAGCAGGAGCAGAAGAAGAAGAAGAAGAGCTGGAGATCCTTTCCATCCGAAACCCAACCGGAGTGGGTACAACTTCTTTTTTGCAGAAAGGCATTCACATCTGAAATCACTATACCCAAACAGAGAGAGGGAGTTCACAAAGATGATAGGGGAGTCATGGAACAAGCTCTCCTCTGAAGAAAGGATGGTATGTCTATATAGCTATCAATATATTTTGGTATTAGATGCACATAATACTTTAATTACTGTTGTCCCAAGTAAGCGTCACGAGTCTCATGTGTGAGTCATTTATATTTGTAACACAGATTTACCAAAGTTATGGAGTCCAGGACAAAGAAAGGTACCAGCGAGAAATGAAAGAGTACAAGGAAAGACTGAAGATAGAGAAAGCCCATCATTTAACTCGAGCATCATAATCATGTGTATGGAAAGTCAGAGGCAATGCTGATTGTACATGAACTTAAAGCTTTAGCCTTAAAAACTGAGTAGCCTTGTGCATTCTAGTAAAAGAAATGCTTCGCCTTCAATGTAGCGTACTTGGTTTTTCCATTCTGGTTAACAAAATCATTTTTGTTTCTTGCTTTCTATTAACGTCCTGCATAATCAGCTTTGTTGGTCCTCATGGTTTCAAAAATGCAATTTTGGTCCTCTATGTTTCTTGTTTCAGCGATTTAGGTCCTTTATCTTTTACCACTGTAATTTTAGTCCTCTAATTATCAGAATCCACAATTTTAGTCATTTATGTTTTAAATCTGCAATTTTAGTCCTTGATATTTAAGTTTTAAAAATTAAAATAAGTTCCATTCTTGATATTGTGTTTTGAATTGATTCAAATTAAGTTTTTATGATAAAAAAATTTAATCCAATTATCTAATAAATGTTTATTAAAAATGGATTAAATTTGATTTTTTTAAATATAAAATCGTATATTAAAATTTTTGGGATAGACTATGACATTATAAAAAATGTATTTACGCAAATAATTAAATTAAAAATATTTTATCGGCTGGAATATATAAATAAATTATTTTAAAAAAAAATTTAAATATAAATATATATTTTCTACTTTCAAAAGATTAAAACAAATTGAGAAATGAAAATCAAACCAAGTTTTAGCATCTATCTAGCCGTGTAGCAGTTAGACAAATAATGTTTGTCCAACTGTTAAACAATAATTTAATGAAATTATTGGACAAACATTATTTGTCTAACTGTTACACGGCTAGATAGATGCTAAAACTTGGTTTGATTTTCATTTCTCAATTTGTTTTAATCTTTTGAAAGTAGAAAATATATATTTATATTTAATTTTTTTTTAAAATAATTTATTTATATATTCCAGCCGATAAAATATTTTTAATTTAATTATTTGCGTAAATACCTTTTTTATAATGTCATAGTCTATCCCAAAAATTTTAATATACAATTTTATATTTAAAAAAATCAAATTTAATCCATTTTTAATAAACATTTATTAGATAACTGGATTAAATTTTTTTATCATAAAAACTTAATTTGAATCAATTCAAAACACAATATCAAGAATGTAACTTATTTTAATTTTTAAAACTTAAATATCAAGGACTAAAATTGCAGATTTAAAACATAAATGACTAAAATTGTGGATTCTGATAATTAGAGGACTAAAATTACAGTGGTAAAAGATAAAGGACCTAAATCGCTGAAACAAGAAACATAGAGGACCAAAATTGCATTTTTGAAACCATGAGGACCACAAATGCTGACTAATGAAACATAAGGGGCCAAAAATGCATTTTCCCCATCATTTAAGTATTGAATTCCAAAAGTCTCAAGGTTCATTACACTCATCATAACAGGAAACCAGAAAAGTAAGAAAGATAAGAAGCCGCGTAATCCAATTATTCCTCCATGCGATTGTCCTCGGTTTGCTGTTGGGAAACTTTGACCTTGATCTTTGGTAATGTGAGTGAGGGATCTTGTTGGAGGACAGCAGGAGCTTTGACCATGTGAATGCTCTGTTCCAGTTCCTTTGCTGCCTCTCTCTGTACCTGGACCTTCTTTCCCTTCATTCTGTCCAAAATCGTAATACAGGTCAATAGAGTTAAATATAAATATAAATTGCCAGACAAAATAATTTAATGTTTGCCAAATAAGGAAGAAGAACCTCTTGGCGTGGTGCCTTGCCTCCCTATCAACTCTGACTTTATCGATTTTCTTGATGGCCTTCAGAGTGTTCTCTGTCACGTTCCTATCATATCTCTCAGGTCTATTGCGTTTCCTCTCAAATTCAAATGTTGAATCCTTACAAGTTCAAACAATGCCAAGGAGAGATGTCAGCTCGTTGCAGTTGAATCAGGCAGAAGAGGACCATCAAAAACGGGATGAATGATGATGATAATTCTTACCTGAGTCATGTCCTTGCCATGCAGTCGTCTGTAAGCCTTGGTCCATTTTACTTTACGAGGGTTCCTCTTCATCTTGAAGTTTTTGTGGCATTTAGACCGACAAAACCGAAAAATCTGGAAATCCAAATCATTGGACACTTATAAACTTATATATATATATATATATATATATATATATATAAACATTGCATAAAAACTCAAACAAACACTTGATAGCCCAATAACCAAGTTTTGAGAGAAAGCACAGAATCACTGAATCTTTTTCATATACGTATGAGAATCAAATTTTAATTTATCTTAATTACCAACACAACCGAATATCTCCGTCAGAAATCATGATTAACATATATCAACTTAACGGCAGATGACAGGATACTAAACAACATAAAGCATTGCAATAGGAGCTATGCCACAATCATAATCAATTTTTTCCCTCGGCATTTTCAACGTTAAGAAACCAACACTTCACAGAGATGAAGAATGATTGATATTCTAGCTAATTTGTTCCAGCAAAAAAATATTTCATAATGGATAAAGCATCACCTGAGTGAAACTGTGAAGTGAAGTTTTTTGCCCTGTCAAGTTGTACTCAAGAGGCAAATTGCTAAATTAAAGATAAAGTTTCGTAATAAATATGATCTTCAACTAAGTCACTCCAAAACTTAATCAAGTTTAAACACAATTTTGGCAATAAGATAAACACACGGAGAAATAGGTCCTGATGAAAACTCTCACCTTAGCATCATTTCGAACATACTGAATCCCATGTCCAGGATATACAGTAGAAGAACAAAACCAGCACTTCTCCAACCTCATGGTTCCTTTATTTTACAAAGCACCCTATTCCAGTAAAGAACAACACCTCTTGGTTATTCAATCAATCCATAAAATATATTCCCTGTAGCAGCCAATGTTTTGAAATCTATCCCTTCATTTTGTAAATCACCATGTACCAGTAACAAAATCTATCAGGTTTTAGATCAGACACAACGGGCAGATTACATGAAGATATTAGCATTCTAAAATCACAAATAAATAATTCAATGAAATATATCTCATAATAAAATTATCTAGCACTACCAGATACCACTCGCTCTTCCATTAAAATTTCATTGATTACGTGAATAAAAAGGATCAATTAATTCAGCAGAAAAATTGAACGAGCGATTGAAAAAACACGAACCTGTTGTGGAACAAGGAGATAGGAGCTCCCGCTGAGACCTAACAAGCGAAGAAAATATTATAAGGGGTTAGGGTTTTGTGTATAGAGGCGGCGTGTAACGATGTCGTTTCAAGTTGATTCCACGTTGGAGCTTAGGTCGGTGAGGTGGCTAGACATGAAAAATAAAACAACCTAAGATACGTGAGTTGCTATATTGTTAAATTGTAACTGCACAACAGACATACAAAATCGTGCGGTTAGCTGATCAAATAAAAATAAATTATAATTAATTCATTTTACAAGTATTTTAAACTAAAATATTTACTGTCGATGAAATAAAATGTAACAAAAATTAGAAAAAGTGATAGAGCAATATAAACAATAAAAATCTAAAATTATATGAACAAACTATATTATTAAACATGATAATCAAACTCTTTGCAATTGAAAATCGAATAAGTTAAAACGATAGATTATCAATTATATCACCGTCATCTTATATATATATATATATATATATCATGTACTAAAAGTGAAACTGAAAATGTTATTTCACAACTGAAACAAAAAACATAATAAATTACACTATCAAAATATTCCACCATTAATAACTTTAAACATTTAACTCGTAAAAGAAAATGAAATTCATAAATTCAAAAAATAAAAATAAAAAATCTTCTTACTATAAGATAAAATTCTCAAAATAAAAAGAATTTCTTGATATAATAAGATGCATAATGAAAGAATTTGAAACTATTTTTCTCAATGAACAATTTTTTTAGATTGACGAAATAAATAATATTAAAAAAATAAATACAAATTATACTCTAAATAATACACAAGAAATTAAAAAACTGAAGCATTGATGCGTTCTAAAATTACAATTTATAAACCTCTGAAATATTACATTTTATTATTAAATACATATTTTATATATAAAGATGTGGGCAGATTGGTGGGTAGGCGGGTGAAAGTACAAAAATCCACTACTCATCCACATAAATGCGAGTTGCTCAAATTTTCAACTGCGACTCTTTTTTTCGAATGTTAAAATAGGTAGATACGAGTGGATGAATGTGGGTTGGGCGGATGAGTTGGGTTGTGTAGTTTTTTTTACACCTCTAATTTCACAAATCAAGCATGTGTTTTGGATAACTTTCATTTTAACACCTCCATAGAAAATAATTTTGTCAATTCACCCGGGAATTGGCAACCCAGCAAATTCGTGGCAGATCTATAGGACAAGAAGAATGGATTTTTGATTATAGTTTAAGAGACATAAATACTTTTGTGTAAAATCATCCACAATAGATATAAAATGCCACTGGTTGCTTTGTATAAATTAAGTGACTGACTTTGATACTTTTTATGTCTGTGGAAAAATAAAAATAACCATGCACTTGTTTAACAAAATATATGATAGAAAACATATGTTGGTAAATTATTTAAATTTCTTGACATATCTAACTAGTATAACATTATCCATTGTTAATTATTTTTCTCCCATTTTAATATCATCTATATGCGTGCCGTATCGTGCCGGCACGATTCGAAAATGGGTCGTACCGTGTCAGCTCATTTCCACAAGAGGTAGGCGGCGGCACGATCCATAGGCACGGCCCTTACGTGTCGTGCCATGTCTGCACGACCCATTTCAAGTTTTTTATTTTTTTGGCTTAACGATCGATCGCTACACTAAAAAAAAAAAAATAATTATTTCATGCCGTGCCGTACCGGCCCACGGGCCGGTACCCTATGGCCCGACACCGCACGGCATGGCACTGTAGCAAAATGGGTCGTGTCATGTCGCTCGGTGATGTGCCGTTCGTTCCATTTGACATATCTACTTAATTATGTGAACTGGGTACAAGTGTACAAGAATCTTAATGGGCTTCAAATAGTTCTTCAAGTGAAGAGAAGACCAAAAAATGATCCAAAAGTGGCTCAATAGACGGGGTTTAACATGGTTCTGAATTGAAGCCCAATTACTAAGCAAAAGTACGCCCAACATATGGGCTTAAGTCATACGAATTCTCACATCCCCACAGAAAAAAATATCTCCAACTCTCAGCTAATCATATCATTTTTCTGGTCAGAAAATTGGGTGGGATCACCGTGGAACACCATTCCTTTCGACTCCATTTTCTCTGATTCACCCCCATAACGAATTTCGCCGCTGGATTAGAATATTCATCGGATATGGAAACGATAACCACCACCACCGGCGCCGTTTCTCTGCCGATTTTCTCCCCCAACAAATCGAAGGACCTTTCTACCCGGCGTCTACTCCGCTTTTCCACCCACCTCAGAAGTCAGCTTTTTTTTTTTCTTTCCTCACTTCTTATCCTTTTTTATCTTTAACCCCTTTTGATTTTCTTGTTTGTGTTTTTTGCAGATAGTAACGGTGATAAGGATAACAGCGAACCCGATCCCCAATCCGATTGTGCTGATTTTTCTCTTGTCCCCATTCTTAGAAATCGAACGCTTTCTAAGGTATCTGCGTTTTGTTTTTTCTTTCCTTTTTAATGACTTCGAAGAATTTTACGATCCACATCATTTCTCCCCTCCCAGCTCCCTCTTTTTGTGGAACTTTAACCTTTGATTCAAAGAAATTACTGCATCTAAATAGCTTAGACACTTTTTTTTTACTAAATTCAATTTCGTTGGTGTGATTTATTAGACTTTGCGTGGTCTGTAGGATGCAGCGATGGGGTTGGTTTTAAGTGCTGCGAGCGTGAGAGGTTGGACTACTGGGTCGGGCATGGAGGGACCATCTGTTCCAGTCGGCTTGGATTCTGATTCGGATATGCAACGGGTATCCACTTTCCCGTGGTCACTCTTCACCAAATCTCCACGGCGTCGCATGCGCGTGGCCTTTACTTGCAACGTTTGTGGTCAGCGTACTACTCGGGCCATCAATCCACATGCCTACACCGATGGCACCGTCTTTGTACAGGTATCCATTTATTTGAATTTCATGTTACATTTTTATAAAAATGTTAATTTTGCGGAAGTGCATTAGTATCAAGATTGTTGTTTTGGGAGTAATGTTTAACACTATCCTAGATTTATTATACTGAGCACTGAGTAATGAGCGAAGCAATTCAGCAGTCAGTATATTAAATTAGTTGGAGGACGAGAAAGTATGACGACTTCATGCCCACATGCGACCTTATGAATTTATTTGAGGTGATGATTTAGTGTACGTTTTGGCCTTTAAGGAGGAATATTAAGTTTAAGAAATTAATCATGAAATTCCAAGAATTTCTTGATTCCTAGGCTTGAGGCTCAGTTCTTGCGCCTGGACTCAAACCAACCTCATCCTTTCGGTGAAGATCACACCTTAAGTTGTGCTTTTTTTAAGTGTGCATTAAATGTTGGGTTCGTAAAGTCAATGTAAAATGTAAGATAATAGTTATCCAGTTCTCGTAATAGATTGAGGAGTATTTACTTTATCGTCATTTGGTAGTTTATAAGGTACCATATAATCTTTTAGGGCACCTCGCTTTAATAAGGTGTGTGCTTCGAAGTGCGACAAGGCTCTATGATGTCCACGAGCCTAAGCGCGTATTGCTCTTTCTAGTAAGTAGCTTGCAAATTAGAAAACAAGACATTTAGATTGGATCACGGGAATATTACATCTTAGAACGGGCATTTAATGGAATCGTTTTGTATTTTGGCAGTGTTGTGGGTGCAATATATTTCATAAACTGGTGGATAACTTGAATCTCTTCCATGAGATGAAATGCTATGTCAATTCGAGCTTCAATCTGGACCGAGAGAATGCTATTGGCTTCAAGTATTTTGACATGGTTGAGGATGACAATGATGATATATTTCCATCCGTATGAAAGGTGGCAAATGCTATGAAAAGCATATAGTTTATTTGTTTTACCTGTTAACTGTACCTTTAATCGGCCTATAGGGGACCTGTGTTTTATTGTGCTTGTAAATAGAAATGTGACAGTTCATTGTGGCTGAATAAGCAGTGTTAGCGCAAAACTTGTATAGGTGTTTATTTAAGCAATTGCATACCGTATGATGGGGTATTGGGTTAACAACACACCTCAATAATAACTGCAAAGCTTTTAATTGAATTGGTTTGGGTCATGAATTTTGTGAGAGGATTGAATGGGATGGTATTTCGAATCAAAATTCCTCTTTATAGGATAGTTGGCTCCTTTGTCATATTTCCAGTGGAAAACCTCAAGAATATGAAATAGGGGGAGGCAAACGTTCTTGGCAGGAGCTATTGGTGTATAGAATTGGCTTCTTTTCTATTTGGCTTTTACTTCGAGCTGTTGGCTCATTTCATTTTTCCACTGTATGACTGAATACTACCTTCAGCTTTCTTTGTTAAGGGTGTGATCGAGTCGAATCAAGCTCGAGTAACATAGAATTGTACTTAGCTCGAATGGATGAGCACTTGATTTTGAGACCTAATAGTTCGAGCTTGGCTCGGATGGTACTCAAGCTACCAAATTCGGTTAAAGCCAATAAAAATCAAATCAAATTTAATAATATTTATCTGAATTTCCATGGCATTTCACCTTTTTTGTTTGTATGTTTTGCGCTTTTCCTTGGCCTCGTTCCCCCCTTAAAGTTAAGGAGGGGGACTAATGTATATTTGGATTGAAGGATATGAACTAATTGGATTTTGAATCCATGATCTAAATCAATCAGGATTATTTGAATGTTTTAAATTGTGCGAATTTGAAGTCTATTCTCTTCTATTTCAAAATTAATATATTAGATTTTAAATTCTCATAAATGGAATCATTTTGAAATTTTCCATTAAATGTTTTCCTCAAATTTCGATCACTCCATTAAAAAAGAAATGTTAATTTTATTCCCAAGAATTTATACTCCATCATGTACAATTACAGAGAAAACATTGGGAGATGCAGCACCACGACAACTTGTACGTAGATCTGAGTTTGGTTGTAAAATACAAATTCATAGTTATATCATGAGCTGGCTCTAAAACTCTGCCCCACAATGACTATTATATCTACCTATGAACATGCGTCTTTTTTACTAATAAACAAATATGCAGCACTATTGGATGAAAATATCCGCATCCAAGAGTTGCTACCTCCCTAAGTGTATACCCATGGGTATAATATAACCAATAAATCGCTGAGGTGCCTATATTTGAAGCAGCATTTTGTTGTGAAAGAAAAATGGCCAACCAATGCAAAATCTAAAGCCTCAAATTTCGACTTCATTCTTTATCATCATCCGTTAATAACTTGTCTTTAATTCTTCCACATTTCCCACCTCACTTCCCAAATATCCAATACCATGATATCTCCTACCACATAATCCTCCACTCATTATCTGCTCAAATATACCTTCCCACTATCTCAAACTACACACACTCGATATTTAAACAATCCACCCTTTTCCTCCCACATATAAAATCCTATCTTTGATTCGGATTAGTCCCATTTTCACGTCACTCGTATACCCAAGAGTGGCCACTGTTCCATATACTGCTGTGACAATCCCATCTTTTACTGGTCTCAAGGCCGGTGTCTCAGCCTCAAAAGCCACCGCTATCAAAGTCTCCACCACCCCCGTCGCCAGGAGGCTTGTGGTGAAAGCCTCGTTGAAAGACTTCGGCGTGGGGGTTGCCGCCACGGTAGCCAGTGCAATCTTGGCCAGCGATGCCTTGGCTATTGAGATAAAGCTTGGTGGTGATGATGGCTCACTAGCTTTTGTCCCAGGAAGCTTTGAAGTTTCATCAGGGGAGAAAATTACCTTCACAAACAATGCTGGATTCCCACACAACATTATTTTCGATGAAGACGAGGTTCCGTCTGGAGTCAATGTATCGAAAATTTCAATGGCCGAGGAGGATCTTCTCAATGCTAAAGGAGAAGTTTATGAAGTGACTTTGGTGGAGAAAGGGGCTTACACCTTCTATTGTTCTCCTCACCAAGGAGCTGGAATGGTCGGAAAAGTGACGGAAATAATTGGTTCTGCATGATTTACTCATGTGCTTCTGAACGCTAAGAATCTTATTTTAGTCTCATTTTTTATCGACTGTATGGTATAAATATAAGTTTGATTTTTCAAACGTTTTTGTGTACATAGATTATTTTCAAGATTTGTTTAATATGAGTGGGAGCATGGTCCGAAGGAATGGATGGAGCGGAGAAGTTACTTCTGTTACATATTTTCATGTTGCATGGGCTTATCAGTTTTTCGGAAAAAAAACAGATTTTGGGTGTTTTATTTACTTGCTTACGCTATTGTTTCTCCAAAAATAAACAGAAAAAGCAGAAGCAGAGAAGCAGGTCATGACATTCTTTTGACTGCTTTAATGTTGTTTGGTGACAGTTTTGTAATTAATTGAAGTTTATTAAGATGTTTTTTTTAATAGCAAATACTCAATGTTTTTGCTTAAAAGCAACTTTTTTCAACTTTAAGCAAAAACAATATAAAAATGTTTTGAATAAGCAATTGCAAGCACACCCTAAATGGGTGTGTGGGGAAGCTGATGAAACTGCCCAACAAATCAGGCAACAACAAAGAGGAAAATCCGGAGGAAGGATAGCAATCTTATCCGATCCAATGCATTGTTAAGTTTTTTAATTTTTGAAGTTATTCTTCTGTCATTAGATAAGTGATTAGATTTGTTTGTTGTATAAAACTCTATAAAAGAGTATTGCTGTACCATTATATCAATCAATTGAAACACAGGGTAATTTACATGTATCCAATCAACAAAACAACTGCCTATACCAAATTTGTGTAGTTGAACATACTATCATTTTCTCTTTGATTTCTTTCTATATTTGTAAATCTTTAGTTTATGAAGTTCTGATTCCATAGATGTCCTTCGGCTGCACATAGATACATTAAAAGACCTATGGAGCTAAAGATTTAGACTGTACTCTCTGTCATTAAGTAACACTTTTAAACTAGTGGCTCTGCTGGGTTGGAAGTGTCAATGCTGCAATATGTAGCAGCAGCAGGAGGCCTGATCATGGTACTCTGTATGAAAGCTATCATCTGCACAAAACAGGAATTCTTTATAATGAAATTTTCCCCAGACTAAACTAATTATTATTTTTAATATGGATTTTATTTCCACTCGTTATAAGTCACTTACAGCAACAAAGCCAGCGCACATGATACTGAATCCAGGGAAGTGGAATGGTGCATTGTCTGATAGAAACAATGCTGAAACAAAAAACATGTGAACGGGCAATTGTTGCTAATATAGATCGAACTATCGCATAAAAAAAAAACCAAATGGTTCGACTTACCTGCTAAAGGGCTGAAAGCAATTGGAGAGACAACACTTGCAAAGGAACATATGCCTGTAATACACCCTTGAGCCTTGCCCTGATGACAACCAAGCAAACTTCAAATTCGAAATCTCATGGCTTTTTTCAAAGAACATTTCAACTAGAATCTCAAAAGGATTAAACCAACAGTGACGCCTCTGTGATTTACCTGTTCATTTGGACCAGTTTGTTTAGATGCAATGCTCCTTAACTGCACATGAATGGACAATGTAAAGAAACATATCATGGTTAAAACTGTACATCGATCCAAGAAACGAGGAACCTACGCAAGGCAGGGCAAAAGTAGCCACAACGGAGATCAAAGCTGCAGCATAAGGAACCTGAAAATTCAAATATTCGAAAAATTATCTATCAAATTGCCACAATGGAATAATCCCATCTAAAATTTTCGAGGAACAGGTCAAGAGACAGACCCAAGGTGCCCACGCTACGCTGTAAAGTATCATCTGCGATGAACGAATCAAACCAGTTTTATCAGCTATTCAAGTAAAGTATCAGTCAAATTTATGTAAAGTTTGGCACAAAGATTTACTTACATGAACACAGCTAAAAAGAAGACCTATAGAAAGCATCTTTTCTTCTCCCATGAAAGGAGTTAATATTGGCATGATGATCAGCTAAAAAGTTTACAAACGAATCACCACCACGAATAGTTTATGATAATGATGATGTGAATGCAAGCTAAAATCCACCTGTGATATTGCTCCTGCGATTCCAGCAATTATCATTAGATCGGCGAATTGGTCCTTGTTAAAATGAAACTGAGCCTTCAAGTAGTACTGCATTGAGGTTGAGTGGGAAAAAAACATCATTAATAGATGTTTTTCTTTGTAAAATCTAAGTTCAAGATCGCTGAAACGTGTAACGAACCATCAAAGAAGCAGAAAGGCCAACATCTGCAACATTGATGAAAAATGCAACCACTGCTGCTTTTGAAAATGTGGGGCTGCAGAAATGATGAATACTTATCAGAGAAAAACTTGTGTTTTAGAAAAATTACAAATAAAATTTAAAATTCTTTGAGACTGCCTAGCTCATCACTCATCCTTGCATGTGGTAGAATGAAAATGAAAGAATATTTCTTACCTTGTTCTTAACAAGCAAATAGCATCATCAAGTAAAGGCAGATTCTTGAAAAGTTTGGATTGTTTTGCAGGAGCTTTTTGTAGAAGACAATCAGTATCTGTGCTCGTTCTTGCACAACTATCGTTGTTCCCATCGCGAAGAAACAATCTCATGTACACCAATGCTAACACCGACATTGCAGCAGAAACCTATATATACACAATTTTACAAGAACTCATCTAACCAATACTAGATTCCTTCTACTCATATTTAAACATTGTCTTCATATTCAGGTATATCGACGCCACTTTTTTTTTAAAAAAAATAGTAGTTTTGTTAGACTATCGAACTCATATTAAATGTAGCATACTCGAAATCATTTGATGTAGCAACAAGCCAACAAGCCTAGTTTTCTAATATCCATAGATTAGTATACGAAAAGGTGAATACTTGAAAAGTAGCAGAAGTGGACAGGAATCGAGCTGATAAATTCCCAAAGACGAAAGAAGAAGATGCAAAGCCTGATATGATTCCAAAAACCGAAGCTCGTTTGCTCTCTGGAACATTATCTGCCTGCAACCAACTCCACACACACAAAATTTTAAAAAAACAAAAAAAACAAAAGACATTAAAATTTTCATGATATGTTCTGAGCTATGAATCAGTTAGCTCTATAAGGTGTATCTCGGTCACTCAGCAATTTAGCAAACGGGAACTAGTCGCAGTATTTTGAATGCAAAATTTTGGTATATCCTCAATGATGCTGGAAATGGAGAAGTAACGTACCACATATGCAAGAGCAAGAAACTGGACACTTCCTTCTGTTGCCATGGCAATCACAGTTTTTAGCAAATAATAACCATAAAAATAATATGTCGTCCTTCTGTAAGCCAATATCACTGCAAAAATAGACACACATTATTAGTATAGTCCATTTTATGTGGCAGATGATTTTGATATATACGGCTCCTAGTATGCTATAAAGACTTAGAAGTAGTGAAAATCTAATTTTGTTCGCCCCACAAACTGTCTCAGAGTATAAGTATATAACATAGACCCGGCAGCACCATCAGTATGCGTTATGCTATTACAATGAACCTGAAATTTCTGATATCGAGAGCAGCATTGGCCAAAATTGCATCTATCACACTTATGAAATATCGAAAAAAACATAAAACCCCTATATAAAATTAAAGGTCTTTCTAAACCCCCCTAATTTTTTTTATATCAGACACAGTTGTAGTCCTGAATTTTAGAAACATGGAATTTTAAAATATTGTTACTTTTATATAGGAGATAAAAGCAAGTTTTACTCTTTTTTATTACTGTTTCATCTCTTACTTTTTTTATTTTTTACCTTTAAATTTCTCTTTTACTTTTCCAACCACAACTATATTCCTTCAAAAGAAACCAACTTATAATACATTAATTCAGCTTTTGATATGTTAACTATGACAATTATAAATTTAGGAGTTAATTAAAAGCTCAGTTTAACATATATTAGATGTTACAATTTTTTATTTGATCGACAGATGGCTTATATTCCATATTGGTTGGGTGCTACAAAAAGAAAGATCGAACTTTAATAAATTTTATAAACATTAATAGATAAAATCATCTGCTAAAAAAAAAAGACAGGTTAACTGAGAATTAATTAATTTAAGGAAGAAAAAGTTGAGTAGTAAAGATACCTAGAGGAAAAATGGAGAGAGCCATAGGGAGTGTGAGCATGACCTTTCTTCCATAAGTATCGGAAAGATTCCCCACCAAAGGCATCACCGCAAGTGATCCCAACCCAATTATCTGCACCCATTTTTTTTTTTTATAATTTTAATAGCTTTCAAGAGGATGATTAACTTTAGACGGCAAGTAATATTTTCTGCATCAAGATTATATTTTTATAAATTATATATATTAAATATTTTATTTTGAAAGCGATTATTGTCAGCGGTATCCTTAATTATATATACCACACATTGATTTATGAATGTATGATATAGATATCTTAAAAGACAACATTGTTAAGAACGGTAATAACGGTGGTGTCCTGATGGGTATTGCACCACAAAAACCTCGATTGGTTTTATTCATTGATCCGGTAAAAAAAAATAACTTTTTTTAAAACCAATTCTTGGTCTCTTAATTATTTTGATAATATTAGAAAGTAATGAAAGTAAGAAAAGAGTGACCTATATGTATGGCTTTGTTGTTTGTTCTCATTGTGGTCTTCCACGCCATACTTTAATTTATGAAATATGCTCTATAATCAAAAGTTAATAACACAATATAAAATTATTAATTGATCTTCGAAATTATTTAGGTATTTTTTATAGAATGAACTGTCACAAACTTTCATTGCAAGCAATGATAATAAACATTAGAATATGGGCAACATCTTTATGCATGCTCTGCCATGTTAGGGAAGTCCATCATGGGAAACCATGTCAATCTTTTTTTACACTATATCCTTTTTTAAGTAAGTTATTTAAATATTTTCATATATACTAATTTTAAAGATAGATAACATACATTAGGTAATCATTCAAAATGGTGGTAATAATTAAAATTGATGAAAAGGGAAATATAATTTGCTTTAAATTTTTTTAAAACAAGGAATGTAATAAAAAAAATTAAAAATGTTATAGAAATTTGAGTTAATCGTGAGTTGGGGAAGTGAATATGGAAATTTTTAAATGAGACGAATTAGTTTATAATTCTGACGAAGAATTTAGAAATTATACTTAGGTTTTTTTTTTATAAAAAAAAAGAGTGAAAAATTAGAGGTGAAGATTTCCTAGGGTCACGACACGTGGGTCCAACTGTACCCAAGACATTATATTTTCTTGAAATAAGTAAAAAACAAATTTAAAGAAGCTTAACGTATTTGCAAGTTGCTTATTCAAAGTATTTTTATGTTATTTTTGTTTAAAGTTGAAAAACGTTACTTTTAAGCAAAAGCTTTGAGTATTTGTTATTAAAATAAAAAACAGCTTAATGAGCTTTAAGTTATTATTAAAATTGTCACCACACAAATAATAGCATTGAAAAACATCTCATGACTTGATTCTCTGCTTCTGCTTTTTACATGTTTTTTTTAGAGAAGCAATAGCAGAAGCAATAAAAACACACAAAATCTACTTTTTTTTGTTTAAAAATTAAATAAGCAGTTTTAAAAAACAATCACAAACAACCTCTAATCAGCATGTTATTCTCAGAATATCGACACAGTTTTTTTTCTTTTGTGGGAAGATTTTATAGGAAATAGGATACAACAACCTATATTTAAATAGCAAAAAGAGAGGCGATTGTCGATTTTCTTGCTCTCCTTAGTCATTATAACACTAGAGTAGTACGTGTATATATTTAGTAAATATTAACAATTTATAATGTATTTGCTAAAAAGTGAAATTCGTAAATATTAACAATTTATAATATTTGCTAAAAATTGAAATTTGTGTGCCTATTTCTTAATCATACAATTAGGATAGCTTCACTACCAACCATTGTTCAGTAGTTTTTTTTTATAAAAAAAATATTGTCCTTGGATGACAGCAGCGGACTTAAAATCTTTGATTAAATAAAAAAGAGTATATTATACACTAAATATAAAAAATAACAGAATAAAATTTCAATAAAATATATTTATTGATATTAAATTTATGAATTTATTTCTAATTTTAGTCCATCGCTGTTCTTATTCTCTTGATCTAGTTCATAGAAATCAAAGGATATCAAACGGAGATTTTCTGTGTTACATTAATACCAGTAAATGCCATTTCATTACCAGAAACGTGACACATTATTAATTTCCAGATAATGAAGCAATGTACCAAAATTGTCAATAAGAAATAAATAAGAAAACCCTTCTTAATACAAAGAACACCCCAGCTCTTTATTGCTAAGCTTCTCCTTTAATATAATTCAGGTATTAACCACAAATTCAAATAAATGTTTGGGTAATTATTTGATATTTTAAATATGTATAATTCAAAAAGTTATCACAAATATATAAAAATTCAACAATGAATATATTTTGGAAAAAATATGTCCGCCGGAGTTCACTCTCAAGGACCACTGCTTTCATACTATATCAGAATATAAGGGAAAAAAAGGCAAATTCGAGTGCACGAGGTTAGAATTAATATAAACGGGTTAATAATAATAATTTTTATATCTTAAAACAATATTCAAGTGCGTACCGCTTGTTGAGCTCCTGTGAGATAAATGGCGAGGGAACATTTATCTTTTCCAGGGCAAAGCGCCGTCATTGTGACGTCAGTGATGGCCGGAACCACCATGAAATTGGCGAAGCAGTAAAGGAACACCGTCATGAACAGGTGGCTCAACCCTCCACTAGACACCTTCTCCATATTTTTGTGTGTGCTGAAGTCTATGTTTGTGTCCTCTTTTATAGTAGTATTCACTGTTTTAAAGTAAATTGCATGTGTAGGATTTCATAATAATAAAAAGAAAAAGTAAACAATGGATTAGAAGGTTCAAAGATTTTGGTAAAAAAAGTGGAAGAATTCGCAAAGAAAACTAAAGTTGATTATTTGTGCTTTACTTGGGAGTGAGTGTATATAATCTTCTTTCTTTATTTTTGGGTTTAGGGGGTGAGTGGGGTAGGGTAGGGGGGGGGTGGCCCAAGTCAAAGAGTAACTAAAGTGCGACGTTGAATGGATGCGTAGCTTGTAAGTTCATGCAAGGTATAGAAGTGAAGGAAAGAAGGTTGTTTAATTAGTAAAGAGACTAATGATTTATGAGAAAATTGAAATCGTGGATCAAGTGTTTACGCTTCAATGCGTACAAGGTTAAGCAAAATGACACTTACGGATCACTAGGGGTGAGCAAAAGTTCGGTTAAACCGAAAAAAACCGAAAAAACCGAAATATTTTGGAAAATCGGTTCGGTTATTTCGGAAATTCGGTTTTGATTTTTTAAAAAATCGGTTAATTCGGTTCGGTTTTGGTTTTCATTTTTAAAATATCGGTTAACCGAATAAACCGAAATTTTTAATTTTTTAATATTTTTTTTAAAAATAAATTGTTTTTTATTTTTTAAAAAATCAATTAATATCATTCTTTATTTAAATTTTACTTTTTAAAATCAAATAATCTAATTATTTTAATTTTTAAAATCACATTATCTAATTTTTAAAATTTATTTTATTTTTTTTAACAAAATATCGGTTAATTCGGTTACCGACCAAAATAACCGATTTTTTATCGGTTCGGTTACAGTTTTAAAAATCGGCTCGGTTCGGTTTTCAGAAATTCGGTTCGGTCGGTAACCGAACCGACCGAATACTCACCCCTACGAATCACATACTCAACTCTAGTCAGACGAATTCCCGTCTCACTCTATTTTTTTCTTTAATTTTATATACAAAAAAAAATAGGTATGTATAATAAAATCTTTAAAATAATAAATATAAACTAATAGTTTTAAAATCAAATGTTATTATATTAGTACCTACAAAGTTATATTATAATTTAGAAACAACTTAATATCTTTATACATTTTATTTAATAATTACCAGTTTGTAAGAAATTATATTCAAATCATTATTTTAACAATATATAAATCAAATATTTTTAATAGTTTGTTTAACATATAAGTTATGGTGTCTGCGGAAAAAAAGTATGTATTTTAACATTCTGAATTTTTTTGGTTAAAACTTGTAGAGTAGGTTTTAAGCTAAATTATAAATTGGTTGTTTCTTTTGGATATAAATGTTGTAATCGTGGATTTTAAGCCAATTTTCCCTAAAATAAATATTCTCTCAAGCGATTTTTTAATGGAAAAAAAGTATTGAAATCTAATGGAACCAAATAAACTGATGTTATTTTTCAAATAATAATCACTTTACTATAAAAAAAAATCAAATTAAATTATTTTATTCCCATCGACTAATTTTATTCATCCAATTATTGAGATCTGATGGAGTTAAACAGATGGAACAATCAGATTCCTGAAATATATATTAATTATTCTGATCAAATTTAATTTTTCATCCTACGGTGACTAGGGTTCACCTTTGAACTATACCCGGCCCAAAACCAGATTGATGATGGGGCCAGTCAAATATCACTGATTCTACAAACTTGAGCTGCCGGGTTCAACTTTGAACTATACCCGGCCCAAAACCAGATTGATGATGGGCCAGTCAAATATCGCTGATTCTACAAACTTGAGCTGCCGGCCCGAACCAATAAGGAGAAAGTTTACCAGGCCGGCTGATTACGGTTCTTAGTTTATAAATTGTTGCCAACAATTAACCGCGCGGTTCATGGATTTTTTAAATTTCATATTTTAAAAATTATTTTAAATTTAAAATAGATGTGTCAATGTAAAATCGAAATCTTAACCTCAATTTTGGGTAATTAGCTCTTAATGAATGAGCTATAACTTTTATTTATATATATATATATATATATATATTAACTAAACAAATATATCAGATATATTTTGATTATTAGAGATTGATTTAGTTTGCGTTATATTATGATTAAATCATGGACAAAAACACATCCAAACGTTTTTTTTACACTTTTTCATTTTTCACAATAATTTTGTAATTTTTTTTTTTAAATTAAGGGTGGAGTGTAACTCTAACCGTTGGTTAATTGTAACCATTGATTGATCGTAATCATAATCGGCGATTCATGAACCGAATCAGAACCGTCAAAGAAGATTAGGATTAAGGGTCGAAGTTTTTTGAACCATCGAACAACAATTTTGAAATATGATCATGTCTAATAGAACTGTGATAAAGATTGGAAAATGAATTGAAATCAAACATCGCAAACTTTCAAATGTTGGTGTAACTTTTCATGAAAAATTGCTTTGAAATGGTGTTATTTAGACAAGCATCTGTTCAATCAAGCATTGCATACATTCATCTATAACTGCAGTTTTTCAAGAAGAAATGTATCCAAATAATGTATTTTGGTGATGTCCATTGGACTACGATATAAACAACCCATCCCTTGAATTCTAAATACACCAATTTTAAGGTTTACAAGCAAAACTTGAGAGCAAAAGCAGAATCATTTGCATATCTTCTTCGGTTGAGCATTTTAAACCTTTGTAGTTTGTAGAGTTCGTTATTTGTAGTGCTACTATAATGAATCATAGTCGTCATGTATTAGGAAACGAATTGCTCTCAAAATCGTAAGCAACATAGAGTTTTAAGGACAAAGAGTTGAACTATTTCCTCGACATAAAGCTATTTTGTTTAATTACGTTCTTATCCCAAAAATACACATACCCAGAATTTTATCCAACAGAAACCATCAATCTAGGGAACCGGCGCATAACTGTCTTGGTCTATTGCGGCTAAGGGTTGGGAAACCCGACCCCTTCAAACACTGGTTTCAAGCTATGAACCAGTGATCTATGAATCGTGTCACGTCTACTGTTAAGTGTGCAAATTTACTTTTGAATTATAAATATATATATATATAATTATATATATATATATATATTTATATATAAAAGAAAACAAGAGGGAGAAAGAATTGAACTTTATACACATTGTATCTACGGTCTACCTCATTTAGGGTGAATTGACCTGCTACCCTGCAGGAGAAAGATATTACTTCACCTTATTATATTTGATCGACCTCCTGACCTAAGTGGGTCAAAGTAATCACCTCATCGCCAGTTATATGTCCGATCTCCCGACCTCGGTGGGTTAGAGTACAGCTCACTCAACATTGATTCAAAATCACTAATGTGCAGACCTCCCGACCTAATCACCATGTTGTCTTCGGATGGTCATATCTTCAAGGCTAGAAGACCCAGTGCTCCAAGCTTCCGTCTGACTAACAGACGATGGTGCTCACCAACCTGGAGAGTCTCGCACATCCTACCTCTAAGAATATGTTGACCAAGTCCACGTTGATCGGGCACGTCCTGAGATTTCAGGGAGTGTGAATGAGTAATGGCTTTATCAGTTGACAGACGTGTTCCGAAATCCCAAGAATTGTGTGGATCGCGGCCTTACTTCTCCAAGCTGCACACTCGCGAGGTAAACCCTATAAATAGTAAACCAATACAAGATTTCATGGATGCATTTTTCCCTATACACACCTACATACATCAGCTATTCCATTACAGATATCTCCCGTCACCTGACTTGAGCGTCGGAGGGGATCCGCCGATCTTTCGGCACCCTTCTAACATTTGTTTCTGATCCTAGCAGGTCTATTTAAGATCTATCTTTGTCATTTGGTTCCTTGAATAATATAGGTAATCCAGCCTCTTATTGATACTTAGAGGTCATCACTCTTTTTGGTAGTATCAATTGGCGCCGTCTGTGGGAACGTTCGAGCTGAGGCGTTGATATGGCAGCAGGAAGAACAGGACACAGAAGAAGGAGAGCACTCGATGGGAGAAACCCTCCTGAACCACCGGAAAACCATGAAGATATTCCACCAGTACAAGGAGATCAAGTGCCTCATGTAGGCGGAGAAGTAGGAAATTTGACGTTGGAACAACTGGCGCAATATATTGTTCAGACTGTGGACATGGCAGTAAGGCGCAACCACATACCGCCTCCTCCCGAGGGTTTAAGACCACAACAGGTTGAAGTAGAGCAACCGACTGTTATATTTATCATGTGGAGTTCAGCTCAGCTCGGACCAATATTATTAGCTCAAATATATTTCATCTTTGGAGCTTAGATCGGGTCGGGCGAGCGTAGTTTGCTCGTACATATTCTCAGATCAGGTCGGGCGAGCAATATTTGTTCATATCAGGTCGGATGTGTATTATTTTCTCATAAATTATCTCAGGAGCTCAGGTTGGGCGATCATTCTTTCACTTATTTTATCATCTCTGGAGCTCATGTCGGGCGAGCTTTATTTGCTCAGGTAGGCTCAACCAAGATAAACAGTCTGTATCTGTCTTATCTGCTTGGAATATTTCTTATTCCTCGAGTTCGGATATATGTTTATTTTCTTCTCACCTCAGTTTTATCACCTCGAGGCTCCCGATCACCTTTGTCAGCTCGGAATTATCGATTATAGTAGCTTTAGTTCGGATTCCTACTGCCCAGCACGACCTGCTATTATGGACAGGGGCTCAGTATTATGATTACGCCGGTTCCTCGCATGGGCTATACGAGCCGCCTACTTTATCAAGGATCGACATTCGAATTGTCATGGCTCTACCGAGAGCATGACTTGGGAACTCGTATGACGCTTGTGATTCCACCTCAGTGATTACTTCGCAAGATCAGATCATTGTTTGGCATTTGAAGGACTACCGATCCGGGTCCTCACCTAACCAGTTGTAGTCCATACATCGCTACTCTAGCTCGACTAGATGAGGATACTAATGATACCCGGGTAAAGATACCAGTGCGATTTGGACCCGAACTCTACGGACTTGACCTGGGTATCATCAGAGACTGGCCCATTTAACTAGTCACACTCCAATATTTTTATCAACCCATTTGCCAATTAATTGGCACATCTGATTAAGTTATTAAGGGCTCATTACCCTTACCCATTAACATTAATTAATAGCCCATTCACAATGATAAAACGGAGAGAGCAATAGGTTAAGAGAGAAGGCTGCTTCGTCGGCTGGGGAGGGAAAGGGCTGATTTCTGGCTGTTGTATTTTTTCCTCCATTATGGTGCAAAAACATCAATATTGTACATTCTTGGTATTATAGTGAAGATTCATGTTGGACTAGGTCCCGTGATTTTTCTCCTCGGGGTTTCCACTTAAAAAATCTTGATGTTCTTGGTATTTTTCGCATATCATTCATTGTTACAAAATCGAACCAAAAAACAAAATAACAATCATCTTCATCTTTTTGTAATCTCAATGTGAACCCTTCTACATTATTCAAAACCAATAATGCTAAAGGAAAATAAATAAAAAAAATTTCATTTTCTCGATCGAAGCCTGATACTCACAAGATGAAAGTAATGCATACTTCCAAAAAATTGAACCAAACATAATTGAATCTGCATTATTTTATAGTAGCTATCTTAAATCTGACTAAAAGTCAGTAACAAAACAAAATACGAAAAAACGTTCTATTTAAGGTGGGTTAAATAAAGGTCTATTTTAGGTATAAATGACCAAAATATTTTATTTATGTACATCGTATAAGTTTAGTAGTGCACAAACGATGTACTTAAAATACCACTTATATATCATTTATCTATACAATTTTGTCTTCTTCACCTTTTCCATCTATTACACCACCCCCACATCCTCCTCCCTCACCCCCTCCTCCGCCATATACTCAATAATTAATTACGCAGGCTCCATCTCTTATTAATTACACAAACTCAATCCCATTATATAACTCAGTTGGTTTGATCCTTGATATACATCAAACTTGATATTTATCAAACCATTGATGAAGATCTGGGTTTCTTCTCTCTGGGGCCAATTAAATTTTCAAATTCTCTTGAAACTTTATATTATTTATTTTTTCCATCTCCATTACGCACATTAAATCCCAAAACTTCCCCCGAGTTTGGAATCCAATTTCACCCCATGGCTTTGCTCAATATCGGTCGCCAAATTATCATATTAACAACTTTCGATCTCACCTCCAGCGTCGGAATCATTCTTGAGTTTGTCGGAGAAGATGGTCGACAATTTTTTTTTCCACAGAAATGCAAAGTATAACATAAGACGCCCGTAACCGCCCCAAAGACAAATATCTGACCGACACGGACTCCATCCCAATACCTCTGCACGCTGGCTGCACTGCCAACTGAATGTCAGTTGTATCTGCCAACTCAAGCCCCCAATCCGTGTATGGTTACAAGGGATTATGTAAAACAAGATTAAATTAGTCATGAAAATGAATTAATTAGATTAAAGTTTCATTAAATAGACCTTAGTTAAAATACATTTTCTAGAACGTGTATTTAATTAGAAAGATATTTTTGAACTTTTAGTTAAAAGATGTTTCGAGAGGTGGTACTTTTATATAATTTACTATTTTAAATATGGAAGGCAAAAATGTAATATATATATATATATATATATATATATATAATTTTGGGCAAAACCATTTAATAATTCATGTCGAATAATGATATGTCTCCTCTTATTTTTTTCATATATTAAAAGGACTTACGTGTGTAAAATTAATACCAAAATTTTGGGGATATATACTCTTTATCATTCCATTTTCAGATATATATTTATTAAAATGTAAAAGGAAATCAACTTTTGTCCAGACATGATCTTGAGAGTAGCAAATGTGGAGAACTATCTTATCATTTCCGTTGTAAAAAAATTCTTATATATGAAAAATAATAATTGAATAACTTCGCTTCACACCAACGCAATTTAACAAGAAAAGGTAAAATCATTCACTTTGCTTTTACGGAATAAAGAATACCTTTCTTTAATCAGTCTCACCTTCTCAATGATAAATTAAAATACTATTTTCCAAAATAATCTGCAACATACTTTTAATAAATACCTTCATTGAATTACATATATAAAACGAAAATTAAATCTATTGAATATTTCAAATCTTATTGAGATCAAGAAATTATGGCTAAAACATTAATTCAACAACTTAGATGTAGTCTAAGTTAATATCTTCAGTAGCAAGTCGATAGGTTGTTACCTCGATCCCACTTCTATACACCCAGCCTTAAAAACATCAACATATATACAAACATATATCTAAATATTTATGTATATTGGTGTTTACACATACCTGCCCATATAATTTTTTCAGTTGTTAACTCCCCAACAAGAGTTAAAGTCTTTTTTGAAAAAGAAAAAAAAAACAAGAGATCATAGTTAAGGCTATATATACTATCCAGTGTATGATATGAAATGTTTCCTCTACTAAATCGAAGAGATCATAATTAAGGCATGAATTTCTGCAGTAATAGCTCAAGAATTCTCGGTTGTTTCCTTCTGTTAATATTTTCTCCGAGTATATGTCTGGCCCAGATTCCGGCGGAGCAGGACGGGTTTTGGTTCGGGAAAAAACCAGGCACGGCGGAGTCCGTGTATGTGGAGGCGTTCTTTGATCCAGTTTGCCCCGACAGCCGGGATTCGTGGCCGCCTCTGAAGAAAGTCGTTCAGTACTATGGCTCTCGTGTTACGCTAGTTGTTCATACTTTTCCTTTGCCGTAAGTAAATGTCATCCCCATTGGATGAATTGAATAGCTTTCATGGTAACTCATTAATTTGTAAATGAAAGAAAACGATGATTTCGGGTCAATAGTATATATGATCTTCAAAATTTTCAATAACAAGTTTCTTTAAATGGTGCACAAAAGTAACAATTGATCACATTTTTCAAGCAGATTAAATTAAAACATTGGAGAAAGTCTGTATAAGCAAGAATGTTTCTAAATGTTGAGAGTTAGAAACTATGCTAGTTCTTTATAAAATACATGAGCTACTTTATTTCAATTGGTTTTGAGTTGTAACCCCATGACTACTTCGCACATGCGATTGGCTACTCCGTCCATATGCTCAACGTCACCCCGCATTATCAGTCCTAATATAATGTCATACGTGAGGGGGACGTACTGAGAATTGTACACATTGAGAGTCTAGAAGCTATACTAGCTCTTTATAACATATATGAGCTACTCCACTTATTGTCAATTGGTTTTGAGTTGGAATATTATGAATTCAACATTGAAATCCAAGAATTGGAAATTTAATATATTGCAGGTACCATGACAATTCCTTTATCTCTTCTCGTGCATTGCATATTGTAAACAAGTTGAAACCCACAGCCACCTACAATCTATTGGATGCATTTTTTGACCACCAAGTAAGAGTTATATTCAACAAAGAGATACTAAATAGTAAATACAATGGAACAAAGTTTTGCAAATTCTGAACTTGGAAGACATTTGGAACAGGAACAATTCTATGGTGCATCTACATTTAACGTGTCCAGAGCATCAGTTATAGACAAAATGATAAAGTTTGTGAGTAAGGCCCTCGGAGCTTCGTTTCTTTCTGCAATAAAATCTGGCTTTACAGACGCCACAACTGATCACGCAACAAGAGTGGCTTTCAAGGTAAAATGTTAAGTTATATTCTTTTTCTTTCTCTTTTTCACATATGAGAACAAATATGTTTCACAATCTTCATTACTTTTTCTTCGATTAATTCTATCTTCTGCAGCAGCACTTGCGATTCACATATGATTGGATGAAACAAATATTTAATTCTTGAATTTTCCATAGATATTGTTACATGGTTCCATAGGACAAATTGATGCAATCGATAGTTGAATTAGTATGTATCGAATTGCTACTGAGAGAATTACTTTTGTTTGTAGTATGGTTGCATAAGAGGGGTTTATGGCACGCCATCCTTCTTCATCAATGGATTCCCGGTACCCGACGCAGGATCGCCGCTGGACTATGAAAAGTGGAGGAAAGTCATCGATCCTTTGGTTATCAAAAAGGTCTTAGAATAAAAAGGGAGCCTATGAGCAGTTATTGTAAAGTTTAGTGATGCACCACTCAATCTATGTTTCTTAAATTCATATGTTCACTTTATGTGTTTGTACAAGCTCGAACAACAAAATCTGAAGCAGCTTCAATATGTGGTTTGCTATGATTCCACACGCAAACTGGCGAGTCCTTAATTCAAAAAAATAAAATAAAATTGAACTGTTAGATACGGTCGATAAACGTGCCAAACACATGATGACATTTTTTTGGGGTTAATTGTACAATTTAAAAATACGTATTTGTAAAAGCTTATATTAATTGAAGTAACATATATTTGGTATTAGTATAGATGATACTATGATTATTTCATTTACTTGCATTTATATATATGTTTCTTGAATTTGATAAGAATATTTTTGGAGTTCTTCTATTTGGATATGCTTGTTAAACTTTATGTTAATTTAAGTAATATACATTCGGTGTTAATATGAGTGAAATTATAATGATTCTATTTGGATATGTTTGTTAAACTTCATGTTAATTTAAGTAATATACATTCGGTGTTAGTATGAGTGAAACTATAATGATTCAAATGACATTTATTTATTAATACACTTCTTGAATTTTGTAATAATATTTTTGTTGCTTATACATATTTTAGAATTTAATGATTCGAATTTTAGTATTTTGTAATATCGTAGATGTAAATATTATATATAAAAATATATAGGCATGTCACATATGTGTCATATCCTGAAAATTTTGAAAATTCATATCGTCGTGTCAGTGTCGCGCAACCCGGTGGGTTGTAATATATTATTCCAAAAGACATATAATATAAGGTCCCAAATGGTTTGTAATGTATTATTCCAAAAGGCATATAATATAAGGTCCCAAATTAATCTACCACCATCTTATCCAAGTTTTAATATTTATTTTAGATTTATTAACTAATTTTCACTTAAAACAGCAAAATAAATATATAAAAATTAAAATTGATAACGATATTTTATTCAAAAATTATTATGTATTTAAGCATATGCATTTGAATTATTGATAAGTTACACATATAAGCTCCGCAAATAATAAAACAAAAGGAGCTAATAATGCCATATGACATCATTAATAAAGTGAAATTACATGAATACTATTACCACATATGATTATTATTAAATCATCCTAACTTCACAAAATCATTCAAAAAAATTATCTAAAATACCCTTATCATATAGAATTCTTATAAAAATACGAAAAATGTATATATGCAGACATTGTGTGCATAATCAGACTAGTACATATAATACGCATTTATGCTGCAGAGAGTTTTGTACTTTAATACTACTTATTTCCAAAGTCCAAACACGTCCCTAAGTGCTCGTTCCAGATTTGGGGATAAGTTTGGCCAGATCAACTGCCAACGGTTTAAAAAAACTAGGGCACAGCTGTTGAACCGGACTATAAATAATTGCAAAGTAAGCGGTAAAACGTTCTGGGTGTGACGAAAACGTAGCCGGAGAAGAGGGCTTTCACTTCGTTGAGCAAATATTATCTTATTAACCTTCCATACACGAACCATAATTAAGGTAAATTTTCAATTTTTTGTTCTTTATTTAAATTCATTCCAGATCTGTCCTAAACCGTAGATTGAGGCTGTTCCGTTATATTATTGCTTTCAGGTTAAGGATAATTGATTTAGACTTTTTTTATATTTGATTTTAATTTTGCTTCGTTTGAATATTTGTGTAGAGCATGGATCGGTACCATAAGGTGGAGAAGCCAAGGTTGGAAACAACGATTGATGAGAACGAAATTAGGATTACGAGTCAAGGCAGGATGCGAAGCTACATCACTTATGCAATGAGTTTGCTTCAGGTATTTTTGTATTTGCACCTCATACATATACGTATTTTTTGTTTATGTTCAACAATTTGATTTCAAGTGAAGAAGTAAAGTCGAATTTGCATTATAGATTTTGTGGTTTATGCATGTCTGTATGCAATACATATATGATACTGTGGTTAAAACAACTCACTATGCAAATGAAAGACAGTCGATAGGACCCGTGTGGAGCTACCACCCGTGTCTGAGGGGAAATCTGAAATTGCAATTTTATAGGGGCAAAACTAATTTTTTTATATATTTTTTAAAAAAAATTAAAATTTCAAGGTAAAATTAATTTTGAAAACTGAGGGTTCAACTTTCAAGTGACCCTGAACCCCCCCTCAAATGAGTCTCCTCTACCCTTTTCACAGAATTTTTATGGTTATTAATTTGTCCACCATATTACTGGTTCAAGTTGTCGAGTTGTTATGCTGTTTTCTAATTTTGTTTTTAATTTATTGGGTTATTTCGTAGGTTAAATTTGTACCGACAAGGTAGCTGATTCACTTTAATGTATGCAGTTTTTGGGACCTGTTTCTGCTATTATTTGGTTTGAATGGGTTGTATAATATCATAGTAAGATTTGAAATATGGTCATATAAAAATGTCATATAACTTTGCACTTCAAGCTTTGCTTTAACTGAAAGCCCAGTATGAGGTACATACCGTTTCCCTGAAGTCTGAAGATATTTGGTTTCTCTTATCATTCTATACGTTACAGGAAAAGTCGGATGAAATAGTGTTCAAGGCAATGGGCAGAGCCATCAACAAAACCGTAACCATCGTGGAATTGATCAAGGTAGTTTTTGTGATATTTGTAGTTTTTAATTGTTGAGTTATTCCTGTCTATGTTATGATTTTCCCCCCCTTTTCATAATTCAGAGGAGAATTGTTGGACTTCACCAAATTACATCAATTCAATCCACTGATGTAACTGACACATGGGAACCCCTGGAGGAAGGACTTCAAACGTAAGGGTGCTTCAAAAGTGACATAGAAACTAGGAAGTTTAAATTTCTGAATTTTAGCCAATTTTCCATATGAAATTGTTTGATCATGACATTGTTTACTTATTATGATAGTCTGGAGACAACAAGGAAAGTTTCAATGATCATGATTACTCTTTCAAAGACGGATTTGGATAAGACTAATGTTGGGTGAGTTCTTTCAGATTCTCTATATTTGTAAAACCTGCTTGGTCTGCTTGGTTGCGATGCAATGTACAGCTAATAACTAATAAAAATCACAATACTCGTGCATTAAAAATCCCAACTATAATTGTATGGAAAAAGACATTCACTCCCACAAAGGTATTGACATCATAGATTTCCTTTTTGTGATATTGATATTCTGTTGAAGTGCATATCCTACTTTCTGATTCTGGCCATTATTTGCTTTAGGTATCAACCTCCCATACCAGCTGACCTGGTGAAGGTGTCCACAGAGCTTGAATATGATGGAGGTGCGTATAATTGTTTCTGATGTATGTACTTGTTCCTCTTATCCTGAGGTGACGAATATTTGGTTTTAATTGTGTAGAAGGATCACCTCTTGCCCTAGGAAGGGGGAGGCCCAGAGGCCGATCAGGTATGAAGTTGATTTACTTTTGTTGGAGTTAATGTGTGACATGGTTGTAAAAGTTTGAGCTTCAGTATGCTTTATGTTGTTTAGCGTATCTGATATATTGCAAATTGCAGGGAATGACTTTGCATCATATGAGTTCGAGGATGGAGGCCAGCAGAATCGTGGATATCCTAGGGGTAATTGGAGAGGTCGGGGTAGAGGTCGCAATTTCCGTGGCCGTGGGAGGGGAGTTTACAATGGTTCTCAAGTGAATAATCAATATGATACTGGAGGCTACAATCAAGAGGCCCCTCGAGGTATTACACAGTCTTGGTTGATTTTTCCCGACACTGTTGATTTACTTTGTTGGGAGTTAATGTGTGACATGGTTGTAAAAGTTTGAGCTTTAGTATGCTTTATCTTTGTCTAGCGTATCTGATATATTGCGGTTGTAGGGAATGATTTTGGATCGTCTGAGTTCGAGGATAGAGGTTATGAGCAAAGTCGTGAGTATCCCGGTGGTAATTGGAGAGGTCGGGGTAGAGGTCGCATATCCGTGGCCGTGGGAGGGGAGGTTACAATGGTTCTCAGGTGGATAATCAATTTGATGCTGGAGACTACAATCAAGAGGCCCCTCGAGGTATTTTTACCAGACTCTATTGATTTACTTTGTTGTTGGAGTTAATGTGTGACATGGTTGTAAAAGTTTGAGCTTCAATATGCTTTATGTTTGTTTAGCTATATGATATATTGCGACTTTAGGGAATTATTTTGCATCGCCTGAGTTCGAGGATGGAGGCTATGAGCAAAATCGTGGGTATCCCAGGGGTAATTGGAGAGGTCGGGGTAGAGGTCGCAATATCCGTGGCCGTGGGAGGGGAGGCTACAATGGTTCTCAGGTGGATAATCAATATGATGCTGCAGGCTACAATCAAGAGGCCCCTCGAGGTATTATTCAGTCTAGGTTGATTTTTCTAGACGTTGATTTACTTTTGTTGTTGGAGTTAATGTGTGACATGGTTGTAAAAGTTTGAGCTTCAGTGTGCTTTATGTTTGTTTAGCATATCTGATATATTGCGATTACAGGGAATGATTTTGCATCGTCTGAGTTCGAGGGTGGAGGCTATGAGCAGAATCGTGGGTATCCCAGGGGTAATTGGAGAGGTCGGGGGTAGAGGTCACAATTTCCGTGGCCATGGGAGGGGAGGCTACGATGGTTCTCAGGTGGATAATCAATATGATGCTGGAGGCTACAATCACGAGGCCCATCGAGGTATTACACAGTCTTGGTTGATTTTCTCCGGACACTGTTGAATTGTTAGTTCTAAGAAGTGCGAAAGCTATTTATGTAGATGAGGTTGAAGAATTTGTTGCTTTTGTTTCAAATATCCTACTTGCTTTAAGGCTACCAGACCAAATGACTTGTCAAACCCCTCTATTTATTGTTCAATTTTCTGATGTTGTGTTCTGGCCCCCTTTTTCGAGCAAATGCATGGGAATATTAAAAATCCTTAAATAGTAGAGCTCTTCTTAAGGAAAATCATCAAAGAAACCTGTGGCTAAACGGTGTAAGGTTTTTCCGAGTTTTTTTCCATTTGTAGTAGTTTCAGCATTTTGCTTAATATATACAGCATTTTTATTTCGACTGGCATATTCTCTTACTTTAAAATGTATCCAGAATGTTGGGGGGAGAGAGAGAGTGGGTGTGTGTACGAGGATGGTTTCAGTCGGGAACAAACAAGAGAAGGGTTGGAGACATTGATATGTTCGCAATTCATTAATTTCTACAGAAATAATTATCCTTTGTTATGTGTTAGATTCCGGATCTTAAAATAGCATGCATTAATCATTATGTTAGTTTAAGAAGCTCTATTATGGAAACTGACTGTACCTGGTGGATGTCTTCTGCTGCAGGTCGTGGCCAGTGGAGGAGCCCACATGGTAGGGGTCGGGGATTCAGATCTAACGGACCATCCCATGCTTCAGGCGCCGGCGCCACCGTGGGTGCTTAGTTTTTTTAACGTTGGTGGCCCTGCGAGAATGATAGGTTCAACTGGTTGATGATGTGTGCTTCATATTTTTTTATTTTTATTTTTAGTATTAACTATAGGATGTTCTATGTGATCACTAACTAAGGCCATTAACCTTCCAGATCTTCTGTTTCAGTTGGTATTTCATTCCTGTTTTATGTATATATGTGTGACACGTGTCCTCAACATGAATTCAAAAATAATGTAATACGTGTGCATTCATATTTGATATGAAACGTAAAATGAAACACAATGTAGAAAAGATCATCCGGAGCGGTGTGGTGAGCATTATTGTTTCTTCTTTTATTTTGTTGTCATAGTTTTCGTAGTTAATTAAAGTGTAATTTCATTGGTGAGGAGCACGCATTCTTTAATTTGTACGTCTGAAAAAACCTACGTAATTGATCAACTTCATTTTATAGCTTCGAGCCTTCGATGATGTTTTTTGGTTCAGCTATTATGTGTTTCCTAACGAGTATTCTTTGGTTGCTGAAATATCTGGTTTGGCTACGGCTTTGTCACTTCACAGGTATAATATCTCTATCTATTACTGTAATTTAGTATGACTGTCTCAGAATTCAATATGCGTTCCGCAGTTCAAAATTGATATACTTTTAGCTTGAAAATTGAATACATTATGGTGCAGATGAAGTCAGCTCAAAATTTAATTTTAGACTATAGCTTTTCTTTAGTGTTTAGCAATCATACAGTTAAGTGTTGCATGAAATGTATCGACCTCGGAGCCTGGTATTAGAGTTATCGGAGAAATTGAGAATTACGGGATGTGGACCAATGCCTTGAGGACTCTTGACACACTCGGGGTTGGAGACATGGTTAGAAAGACCTCTCTTTAAAATGCAAGGGTATGGAAAAGCCTTCGTGTGTAAAGAAAATACTTGTTAGAAACCTTGGAGAGGGAATTGCCGCAGGGAACTGTCAGATATTCTTCAGAAGTTGTTTCGATTGAAGACTTAAGAAAATTTAAATTGGTGAATCTTGCGGATGGTTCAGTTGTCAAAACGAAATTGGGTTTTTATGATTTACTGCTAAGCTATATCCTTTTTTTGTCCTGGAATAGTTGTGGGACTAATAATATCTTATAATTTTTTTGTAATGGAGATTCCCGAGTTAAGAATTTGATGTTGGGTAAATATTGTCATTTATATGTTGAGAATTGCAGGTAAATAAATTGTTTATGCCAAGCCTCAAAAGTTTGTAATTTGTGAATTTAGAGTAGTGATTGACATGTTTAACACTCATATTTTGATTGGATGCGATGGAGGGAATTCATTGGTGGCCAAGTGGTTGGGGATCCAGAATCCAGATTATTCAGGTCGAGCCGTAATTCGTGGCTTTATCAACTATCCAGATGGTCATGACTTCATGCCCATGTTCCTTGCATACTTTGGAGGAGGAATTCGTTACGGCTTTATTCCCCTGAAAGAGTATATATTGGTTTTGCACTTTCACTCCATCAATCTTCAATTGTAAGCCTTTTCTTAATAGTCGCGCTCATATTTGGTGTAGCTTTAATCTTGAACTTATATCATAGAGGTGCATACTGAGCTGACACGACTCATAATTTTTACATGAATACAGCTGGAATTGTTAAAACTAATCATTTTTACTCAACTATACAGCCTGATTTGGAATTGACCTCTAATTCATCAGATTTTATCTTCATATCGAACTCTATCGAGTTAAATCTTGTAATATTGAGTTCAAAATTGAACTCAGATTCATTATATTCAACAATCTCATATGTTGGAATCGTAAAATCCACCAAGTTTGAAAATCCACTAATTTTGAAGTCTGACAAACTTGCCTAACTTTGAAAACGGTAATTTAAATGGATCCACCAAGTTTGAAAACGACAAATTTCTGCAGTAAAAGCGGTAATTTGAAAATATTTTGGAATAAAAGTAGAAAATGTACAAGATATAAGACAAAATTTGTAATTTATCCGTGGATGCTCCGCTTTAATTTGAAGAAAAATAATTCTGGTGTGGCATGCCCACGACAGCAAACACGAATCTATTCATTAAAGTACGAAGCAAAGCAAGAATTGGCATGATTCTTTGAATTATGACACTCTGCATGCCTGAATCATGAATGATAAGGCTTTTTTTTTTCATTTTTTTTTTTTCATTTTTCATTTTTTTATATCAATCAATGAGATAGCAATGAGAGATTGAGAATTGAGTTGATCAAGTTTGTTCTTTCTTGAGGGTCGAGAGTTGTACCCATCTCTTAATCCTTCATTCGATAGAATGAAAGTGTGTGATCCGTGAATGTAGGCTGATTTGCCTAACCATATAAATATTTCTGTTTCCATTAATGCGTAAGGCTTATAATTCCTAGATCCGCAAGAACATGATAATAATCAATGTTCCCTAATTTGAACTCTATGGATAACATGTTGGAGCATAGAGAAGGAGAGTGTTTGGTTTGTAATATATACATAAAGTTTAAACAGTCCCTAGAGCTACAAAATTAAATATGCCTACTTTCAATTTTGCGTGTATTATTTTAAGACATGTGTTTGCGGTCTTCCATCCCTTGACAGTGGCTAGACGTTTGAGTGGATGTGTGAAAAAATAACATTGGTTTCGTAATTTATTCATTTTTCATTTTTAATTCTGAAAATTTCTAAATTAGTCTAATATTATTTTCATTTTTAATCATTTTTCAATCGAATGCTGGTGTCGCATGGCCCATGATAGCAAACAAGGGTTTGTTTGATGATGCTCTTAAGGGTAGTGCCTTTAGGGGCATCATCACAATTCATTTGGAATTTTTTTTAAAAAGGAAAAAAAAGATTCCACTTGAATGGTGGATGATGTTCATTGAGGGTAGCGTCCTTAAAGACAGCAACAAAATTTCCGCAAACAAGAATCTGTTCATTAAAGTACGAAGCAAAGCAATAATCGGCATGATTCTTTGCATTATTACACTCTGCACTGCTTGAATCATGATGATACGACTTTATTTTTTATTTTTTTTCATTTTTCATTTTCAACTTTACGTGATGCACTCAAAAAGTCAAAATCATATTTCCAGTCAGACGATATGGATTGAAAAATATACATATAAATGAATTTAAGATTTCGTTTTCATACAAATCGAAAATCTTGACTATATAATCAAGCGAGTTGAAACCCGAGTTGTCTATAAATTAGGCTTCTTTTGTCAGAGTGTTGTGTACACAACTTCACCTTATTTCGCCCTATTTCTCATAACTGTAGAATAAACATGAAAGAAATCGACACAGCGACATATGAAGATATTGTTATCGTGGGTGCTGGCATGGCTGGTTTGACTACAGCTTTGGGACTGCACAGGTACAGTGAAAATATTTAATGGGAACTTTACGAAGTATATCTCATATCTAATTACACATATTACATGCTGGTCAGGAAGGGGCTAATTATGAAATTTATTGGGCACATCTAAATGCAAATCTTTATTATCCGAAAATTTTACGACGTTTAATTTGTGTGAAATAATATGTAGGTTGGGGTTGCGAAGTCTTGTTTTGGAGGTTTTTTTTTAAAACTAATTTGTTAAATAATTTGTATTTCAAAATACATCGAAATACCATACATTTCAAAACTAATATAAAACGCCCTCTCAAAGGGCGGCTACTCAACGTTGAGTAGCCGCCCTCCAAGGAGGCGGCTACTCAACTTTGAGTAGCCGCTTCCTTAGGAGGCGGCTACTCATCGGTGCTGCTATCGGTGTATTGGTTGGTATCGATTGGTTGGTTGTCGTCTACCCCTTTATGTCTCTTCACCCATTCCTTTATGTCTCTTCACCCATCATACCCGTGTTTTTGGTTGATGATGTGCCATGCGCAAAATCCAACAACTGGGTGGAAACCAATCCCATGTACGCGAGGCGATATAACACTTACAGTGATTCTCTCGTACCACTGCATGTAGTCATCGTCTGTTGAGTTTGACCTACCACATGGTTCACCAGTGGAGACATTTCTTAGCCTCCTACGCCACGTCCGAAGATGTATTTTTGTGAAATTTTGCCCAATCCATATTACGATGACCAGTTCGGGTGACATCATGTAGCTCATTACCGTCAAGTGCAGGTGATGGAATGATTGACATATATTGAATTGTCGCATCACCCTGTTAGGACGATGAATCTCCACTATTTGGAAGCAGATAAGAGGGCAAACGCTTCTCCAAGATCATTATTATAGGTAGTAATAATGGAGTTAACATCAGCGGCCTCTGTGTCATACACGATCCAGGTTAAACTGCACATTGTTAAAATAAAAAATGGGTCAATCTATATATTGAAATCGACATAAATTTTCAAAATCAATTACATAATTTAAGCTTACCTCGTCATTACTCATTTGATCGAGAGAATGTCGTATAATTCTGACCGAAGTGTTGCTATAAATGGGTGTGACGAAACAAAGTGTTCCACCTATAATAAAAAATGTTAAATATTGTATGTTTTATCATTCTAATTTTAGTATACAATAACAATAATTAATTATTACCGTGCACCGTAGGGAGCAACAGGAACATTCTGAGGGACAATCAAAGTTTTTAACTGTCGGTCAGGGTTCAAACATTTTATCCTACTCCATGCCCAAATCTGCCAATAGACATAAAAATTATTTTAAAAAAATAAACGGATAAGATATTATTAGTGAGAGAAAAATATTACATATACCTGCAAAATATACAAAGGGCCATTGATAGTGCATTTTCCTATGGTTGATGCATTGCACATTTCACGGTATAAGTAAGCCAATACCGCACTGCCCCAACTATATGTGTTTACCTCTTCCAAATCTTCAAGTAGCTGCAAATACATGAGTTTTACAGCGCTACTATTGTAATCTGGAAGCAAAATTCCACCTATAATCATCAGAACTATACACCGAGTGTACTTTATTACATCCATCTCTGAGCTCATATCAGAGATAGGATTAGCTCGGCAGTGCTCGTCTAGAGCGCTCATTCTTAGGTGACCGCCTTTAAATTTTGCTTCGGCAGGCTCAAATCCCAGTAACTCAATACATGTTTCTTGCCATTCTTTTACACGTCGTGAATCATCTACCCCAGTTACTGGTTCACCATCAACTTTCAGACCCCAAATTATTGAAATATCTTGTAAAGTAATGGTCGCCTCACCAAATCTAAAATGAAATGTATGGGTCTCAGGCCGCCATCGTTCAACAAGAGCGGTAATCAAATGATTATCGTACATACAATAGCCAGATTGTAAAACACCGTAAAATCCCATATCAATGATATGCCTCCAAACACGATCGTGTATCACTTTATCATTATACAACGCCCAGATAAGGTTATCTGTACGCTTCACTTTTAAATTACTATCAATATTCTCGGAACAAACAGCACTCGAGATATGCGTAGATTGTAGATATAATACAGTTGAATCTTCGGGACCTCGATTTAACGCCATCCTAAAAATAATAAAAAATAACACATATATCAACCATTTAAAATATTAATAAAAATTTATATTATACGTACATGTTTATAAATATAATGAACAACCATTTAAAATATTAATAACAATTTATTATACGTACATGTTTAAAACATAATGAACGTAAAAAAATATTAAAATAATTAACTCACCTATGTATGTTGATGAATTGAGAGTAATGGATTATTGGTGAGAAACAAAAGCTCTGAGCAGCGAACAAGAGAAAGAAAAGGTTGTAAGGAGAAGAAAAGGTTGTAAGGTATATAATATTTTCAGAATGTATATGAATTTATAGATGGATTTCATTGGTATCATTAAATTAGTATGAATCAATTAAATAAAGTAGTTGGATTTGGATTGGTATGAAGTAGGTATCAATTAAATGGAGTAAAGTGGGTTTGGATTGGTATGAGTATGGTTTGAATGGATTAATAGCCACACATATCGAATAATATGGAGTAGCCGCCTCCTAAGGGGGCTGCTACTCAAAGTTGATATGGAGTAGCCGCCTCCTTGGAGGGCGGCTACTCAACGTTGAGTAGCCGCCCTCTGAGAGGGCGCTACTCAACGTTGAGTAGCCGCGCTCTGAGAGGGCGGCTACTCAACGTTGAGTAGCCGCTTTCTCAGAGGGCGGTTTATATTAGTTTTAGTATTGATATTCGATGTATTTATTCAAATTATAAACAAACCGTTTTACAAATTAGTTTAAAAAAAAAAC
>CAJQUN010001858.1:0-42416 GCA_907163345.1 Haberlea rhodopensis
GTCTATAAAGATCATATGCGGATCTTTACTCCTCTCACGATAGCGCTCGACAAGTTAACGAAATAAATGGATAGCTTCAGTAGTTGACCGTCCTGGCATGAACCCAAATTGGTTCTCCGATATCTTAACCTCCCTCCTTAAACCTTAACCTCCCTCCTTAAAAGACATTCAATTATCCTTTCCCAAAGCTTCATTGGGTGACACATGAGTTTTATACCACGATAGTTGGTGCAACTCTGAATGTCACCCTTGTTCTTAGATAGAAATGAGAGTACTCTTTATTTATTCATTTGGAATTTTGTTACTTCAAATCTTGTTAAATAGATCTGTTAGCCATTTTATCCATGTCGGTCCTAAACATCTCCATACTTCAATAGGGATTCCACAGATGCTCTTCTGCTTCCTTTAAGCTTCATTAAACAAGCTTCTAAAACTCAGATTCTCTAATTTGCGAGTAAACTCAAGGTTTACATATGTTGATGGATGTTAAGATCACCTAAATCTTGGCTAAAGCCACCGTTGAACAAGCTGTTAAAATAATTCTTCCATCTTGTTTTGATGTCTACATCTCTAACCAAGACGTTATGGTTCTCAACTTTTATGCATTTCACTGCACATAAGTCTCTTGTCTTCATCTCCCTCGCTCGGGCAATCCGGTAGATATCTTTTTCTGCCTCCTTGGTATCTAATTTATCGTACATTTCTTTGTAGACTTAGCTTTAGCATCTAGCTTAACCGCTGTCTTCGCTTCTTTTTTGACAAGCTTATATATTCGAAGATTGCCCCAGTGTTGTTCTTCTTCAGCTCTCTGTGAGCATCCCTCTTGATTCGGATAGCTTTCTTTACGTCTATTCCACCATGATGCGTCCTTACCTGGTGGAGCATATCCTAATGACTCACCAAGGAGCTCTTTAGCTACCATCTTAATGCCACGAGTCATTTGTTCCAGGTGGTATCAGGATCATCTCTTGGCGTCCAATTAACTTCCTCGACTACATTCTCTATAAAAGCTCCAAAATGCCTTCTTTTAACCGCCACCACTTAATTCAAGGTTCTAACTTATGCTTAATTCTAGTGGCCCTATTCTTAATCCTAGCATCTTGAACTAAAAGTCGGAGTTGCACTAGACCCACTTCTAAAAGTAACAAGATGTGAGGACCTCTTCTTGAACCAGGTATTCGCTACGACTAAGTCATATGCCATGGCAAAATCCAAAAGTGAATTACCTGCGGCGTTCCTGTCCCCAATGCCATAGCCTCCATGAACACTCTCATAACCATCCCGATCAGAACATATGTGCCCATTGAAATCTCCCCCGATGAAGATTTTCTCATTAAAGGGTATTCCTTGCGCCACGTCGTTCAAATTTTTCCAAAATGTCCTTTGAATAGCCTCCTCTAGACCAATTTGGGGTACATAGGCACTAATATGTTAAAAATATCATTGCCTAAAATTAGCTTAACTAATATTATCTTATCTCCAATCCTCCTAACCTTCAACTACATACTCGAGTAATTTATTTTCTACGATTACACCTATCATATTACGATTCTTATCCTTACCTATGTACCAAAGTATATAGCCCCAATGAGCTATAGTTCTGGCTTTCTCACCTACCCATTTGGTCTCTTGCATACACATAATACTGATTTTTCTTCTAATCTAGTCTCTACTACTCTACTAATCTACAGGTAAGGGAACCTACATTCCAAGAGGCTAAACGAATCCTTTGGTCTTGGTTTCGAGCTAACTTCTTTACCCCCACTCGCTCGAGGTGAGGGGAAACCCTTGCTCATTTTGACACCATACCCAGCGTCGTTGTGACCCGTCGCTTCTGGGCGCGACGACCTAGCAGCCCTTGCCCACTTATCACTACACCTGGGGTCCGGTGCAATCGCTCGCTGTGTAGGGAACGCCCAACGCAATTTCATTTTATAGTTCATGTTATTGAGATGTGACTAATTTATCCGGCTGGCCGTCACAGGCCTAACCACCACTCTCCCCCCTTTACCCTGGCTTGGGACATGGACTGATTCGTATCATAAGTGATCCATATCACAAGTGATATATATCAATGGCGGAGTTTTTGATGTGAAGAATACCCCAAGAAAATGCACCTAATGGCTCTAGGATCAAGTTTACCCCGATGATGGTTATGGATCTGGACGAAAGCGAAGCAGCCAAAGATTTTAAAAAGGAATGGAAGATATGATATGTAGCTGGGTAAGATTTGAGTAAGGACGGACATGGAGTCTAGAATTTGAAGGGCATTCGATTCACGAGGTAGGTTGCGGTGAGTATTGCTTCCCCCCCAATATTGTTTTGGTACAGGTGCAGAGAACATGAGGGAGTGAGCAACTTCAAGAAGTTGTCTGTTTTTTTCGTTCGGCCACGTCATTTTGTTGGGGTGTGTCGACATGCGCTAAGATGAACAATCCCTTGGTTTGTCAGGTAACAAGTGAGAATGGATGCAAAATATTCTTTGGTATTGTCAATTTCAAGATTTGAATTTGAGTATGAAATTGAGTTTGAATCATGGTGTTGAACTTTTGACATATTAGACCTGTTTCCGATTTTTCTTTCATTAAGAATACACTTGTGAATCTAGTGTGATCATCTATGAATGTCACAATGAAACTCATTCGGATTCTTATTATGGAAAAGATATAGAAAATGTTTTCTTGAGATACATGAAATTGGGATGTCCTAACCTATAGTGTCATAACATAACATCACTTTCCTTTTAAAAAGCCTACTTTGAATCATGACTTACAGACACTAAACCACTAGAATTATGACTTTTCTTCAGGAGAAGAATCACTTGCCGCAAGAAGATAGAGTCCCGAGTATTCCTTAACATGGCCAATCATCTTACCTGAACTCAAGTCCTAATTCACAAGAAATTGGAGAGAATTTAGCAACACAGTTATGGTCCTTGGTGAATCTCCTTATTGATAGTAGATTACAATTTAATTTTGACACCAAAGAAAGAATTGAATGCTAAATCTCCTGAAATTTTTTATTGATCTAGTGCCACGTAGTCTGGAGAAAGATCCATATGTTATGCTCACGGTTATGTTCTCATGGCTAGGACTGAAATTTGTTAGCATTCCTTTATCTATAGTCATATGATCTGAAGCTCTTGAATTAATGATCCAAGAGCTTAATTTTTCACTCTTACCATCCAGGGCAGCAATGAAATAACCTTTCTAGGCAAGAGATCCAGTTCCAATTGTTAGATTTGAACTGGTAGCCTATGATTCCTTGATTAATTGCTTCAAGGTCTCCAGGTGTTCCTTGCTGAAGTGGTTAGACTCAGCGGGTATAACGTTCCCTTCTTTTATTGGAGCGTTGCCTCTGTTTTGTCGGAGTGCAAGTTTCCAATTTACTGGTTTCCTGTGAATTTTCCAGCAGGTTTTCAGCGCGTGATTTGGCTTATCACAACGTTCACAATATTGTGTTCCTTCTTCTGTCGATTATCAGTGCCTTGTTTTTTGTAACTTCGAGTAGCGATAGCGGAGTTTTCAGTCAATGGTGCAGTAACTGAGGTTCCCAGCATCACTTTCTTCCTGCTTTTTTCAAATTCTTCGTCGAAATTCATCAAGGTTATTGTTGAGTCCAAATAAAAAATTGTAGACTTTTTTTTTGGTCGATATTTGGTTCCATCCTCAGGACATTTTCACAAGTGTTCTTTGCACATGTCTACCTGTTGCCAATATCAAGTGAGGGATTGAAGTACTGGGTCACTGACATGTCTCCTTGTTGCAGGTCATGTAAAATACTTTCAACAGCTCTGAAGTAATTTCCTTGTTTGAGTAGGTTTCTCTTGCTGCCTCCCAAATTTCACTGGTTGTTCTGTAGAGGAGAAAGTTTTCTCCTATTTCATTAGTCATGGAGTTAATTAACCATGACATAACCATGTTGTTTTCTGTTTTCCAGATTCTAAAATTTTAGTTATCGATCTTGGGATAGATTTGTGCTCTTGAAGGTAGTCATCATTTCCTTTGCCACATATAAACATCATTACAGATTGGGACACTATAGGTAGTTATTCCCATTCATTAAGTTTATGTCCTGTAATGATCATTTGACCGCAATCTGATATTCCACTGGGGTTGGAGATGTTAATGATATTAGATTTGATAAATCCTAGATTGATTTGATTTGATTTTAGTTGTAAATATTGATTATATCTTACCATATTTTCAGGGATATTGTTAGCATAATTAGGAGATATTGTACGAGTCTGTAACCTAAATTAAGGGATTCTGTAACCCTAAATTAAGGGATTCTGTAAACACAATTTGTGCTATATGATTGAGGAAAACCCAAAGTAAAGGGTATGAAATCAAAAACAGAACATGGTATCAGCCAGTTCATAATTTTTCTGCCAAAATTTTCTTTCTGCCTGGTCGTTTATTTCACAGCCTTCAAGGTTTTCAGTGCGATTTTTTTTCTCCATTTTTAGGGATTTGGCAGTATTTTTTTGGGCTTCACAAATCACGATTTAGGGTTTCAATGTTGGTTTTGATTCGCCTGGGTTTCGTGATTTAGGGTTCTAGGTTGGCTCAAATTTGGGTTTCGATTTTTTTTTGGGTTTTCCGATTTAGGGTTTTTGCGGCTGATTTTGGGGGCGCTGCTCTAGGGTTTCGCTTCTGAATTGAGTGCGCCGCTTTAGGGTTTCTCGGCCGGATCTGGCTGCTCGCGTTCTAGGTGTTGGCATGGCTGTCACTGTTCGCGGCTACTGTTCACGCGAACACAATTACTTTTTGCAGCTACTGTTGACGCCAACGCGATTATTGTGCGCGCGATTACTGTGCGCGGCTACTGTAATCGGCGGCTAGCCCGATTGGAGACCAGCTAAGGAAATCAACTCCTGCGTGTATTTATGCTGATGTAACATAATACCAGTGGATTTGGTATGGACCTCAAGACCAAGAAAATACTGCGATAACCAAGATCCTTCATATGAAAGGATGTCTGAAGATGCCCCTGCAACTGCTGAATCAAGACGGTATCAGAACCCGTAATAACAATATCATCAACATAGATCAAAAGCATGACAATGCCCGTAGAAGCTTTGCGAAGAAAAAGATGAATCAAACTGACTTTGAGCAAACTGAAAAGCAAGTAAGATGGAGCGAAATTTGTCAAACCATGCCCTCGGGGCTTGCTTCAACCCATACAAAGAACGACGAAGACGACACACTTCTGGGGAAGGAGTAATAAAGAGTCCAGTAGGCGGAGACATAAAAATTTCTTCCTTTAGATCGCCAGCATTTTTGACATCCATTTGCCGGAGGGACCAACCCTTATAAGCAGCGAGTGCTAATATAGTACGAATCGTAGTCATTTTGGCAACTGGAGCAAAGGTTTCTTCGTAATCAATGCCATATTCTTGGCGATTCCCAAGAGCCACAAGCCGAGCTTTATACCTGTTGATGGACCCATCAGACCGGAATTTGACAGAATACACCCACTTACAGCCAATTGGCTTGATGCCTGGCGGACAAGACACAAGGTCCCAAGTGTGATTGTCTTGAAGAGCCTGGAGCTCTTCCTGCATAGCGTTCTGCCAACATGCTTGGGAAGCGGCCTGAGAATAAACACGAGGAACCAAAACAGTATCCAGAGTAGCAGTAAATGAAGTAGGAGAAAATCCATACCGATCAGGGGGCTGAGAAGCCCTAGTGGAGCGCCGAAGTGGAGGAATTGTGGGGGGATCAGGTGAGAGTTAATGATCGGAACGGGCTGCGGAGCATTGGACCTGGTTTAAAACGCTCAAAAGGAGGAGACACATGATCAAAAATGGGAAGAACAATAGGAGAATCAGAAAGAACTTGAGACTGGAAGAAATATTGATGCTCAAAGAAGATAACATTCTGAGAGGTTCGATATTTATTAGACTGGAATAGTCTTTGTATAGTTCCTAGGATTGTGGAGATAATTTGGGTGGCATAGTCTATATAGCACAACTCAATGTAATTTATTTTATATAAAAATAATAAGAGAATAAGATATGCTATACTTTCGCCTTTTCCATCGTCTATTTGCAGTCACAATCAGACAACTATAAAAAATTATCTTTATTATTGTCATTGTATTGTCATTAGCTATTTGATCAAATATATTCCATAAATTTAAATTGAGTTTTTTTAGATTTTTTTCCTTTATTCTTAATAGAAATCATAACATCTGAAAACTTTAAATGCTTTTGAAGTATCCGACTCGGTCAATACATGGTTGTTGACACGCCCGATACGGGTATCTGATTTTTCTAAATGTAATTTTCAAATACATCAATAGAAGTATATAATACTTAGTGCCCATCATGTATCTGAATCCAGAAAATATTCGACATGATACATTGGCATGTTTAGAAATTTCAGTCATGAGAAATTGGCATGGTTAGAAGTCTCTGTGCTTCGTAGGCCATGCAAAAAAGAAAAGAGATCTTTTTAGGTAGTTGGAGTAGAACAAAAAGCTAACTTCACTTCATCATTTATCTTTATGGTACGGGTGGCTATCTCTTACAGTAGACACGACGTGCCTAAAGCAGCCTTATGTTAATTTCCCTATGCCTTCACATGTGTAAATTAATTCTGGAAATTCAGTGGATTCACAGGACTTGATATTTTATGACTCTGCAGTATAATGAACTTTGGCCTTTGTATTTTGTCTCTTATTCTAATCCCTTGCGTGAACTTTTAAATTGTCTATCCAAAAGCAGGGGCAAAATGAAATTCCAGAAGTGAACATTTTTTATGTAACAATTGCAATGAGAACGGCACAAAAACATTTTGTAAGAAAAGGGTGTTCTGTTTGAAAATTGTTGAATTATGTTCACTTTACTACTCACATCCCCAGTATTTTATGATTTGTTTCTTTTTGTCTGTAAGATGTTTCATTTAGCAATTTTGAGAATGCTGAAGTTCTGATTTACGTGAACACCATTGCTCCTCGTGAAGAGGGAGGAAATATGAGGGTAACTATCTTCATTGTTTTAGCCCTGATTATTCCTGTTCTTTTAGGAGGAAGAACAATTTCGGAATAGTGTGATGTTTGATTTGCTGTATGTCCATCCTCTTCATGCATTGGCTGCCCAAATTACCTTTTACTACCGTCTTTGTGGCATTGAAGAATTTCCATGGTCTATTGATACCGTTTCAAGGTGGGTTATTTAGTATGATTTGCTCAACTTTGCTCTTTCTGGTTATCTGTTATGCAAACCTCAGTTCCATTTTCTGTTTTTTCAGTGGTGGAATGAATGGATTTCTGTGGCTAACTAAGAGGAATGCGTTAAGACAAGTGGTTCCTTCCCCTGTCAGTGGGCTGGGAGACATTATTGAGAATCAAGTTTTGTAAGTTCTTGTAATTTTACAAAAAAATAAATAAATATACATAGTAAAGTAAAAGAGTAAAGTGTAACTGCTTTTGCAGAAACATCACTTATCTTAATCCATCTCAGCATGCTCACATATCAAAGCTTCCTGAAGGTGTAAGTTTGCCAGCAAAGGTATGTGAAATTATTTTCTGCTTCCTCGCCTTCGGATATTGGGTTTATATTAAAGATGCATTAGCTACGTCAAGTATCATTCATCCTTTAATAATAGTTACAATGGTTATTTTATATGTTACAATAGTTACTGAAGATATTTTAAAAGTTTACCTGGTTGACCACTTGTGTTTTTTATCCTTAGAATATTTGATCGAAGGAAACCATTTAAATGATGATCAATGTCCATATGGTTTGATGTCATTTTGTCTTATCTTTTGACAAGAGGTGTGAATTTTTAAATGCAACTTTAATAGTGCTTTAAATATTTTATGCCTATATAACCAGAATGTGCATGGACTACGATATGTCTCATTATATGGTATTATTCATTCAACCATGTAACGGCAGCTTTGACAGAAAACAAAGAATTTCAAACCTGTGCATCTAATTTTATATCTTTGCAATAATATCTGAACATATTCCATCTAAAAAAATATCTAAAACCTTTGAAATTTTTCGGATACAAGGTTACGGATAAAACTTCTATGATCTTCACGAATAGACATTTGAATTTTCGATATTTCGTCCTATTTTCTCCATTCTCAGTTGTATAGAAGTATAGTTACAAGTATGATCCTTCCTAACTTTACACCAAATGAGGTAAAAACGAACATGTAATTCTAGGCATGGAATAGTTTTGGATATCCTCGGTTTTCGTCAACCCCAACCCAACCCATCATGAACTGTTGTTTTGTTTAGTAGGTAGCAATCTGTCAAACACCTCCACACATCACTTGAGGAGAGATTTCCTCCCACAATTTATAAATAACAAAAAAAAAAAACAAAGTAAAAGAAGTACTTTCAATTTCCACAAGAAATAATCAAATAATAATATCCTGAATGTCAATAGATGCAAGTATTGTTTCTCATTATTAAAACCAAAGATTGGAAGTTCATAATGAAACCTTATTGCACGCGAAGTACTATTAACTAGACCATTTGTTTTTCAATTCATACATCTCTGAGCATGAATTGATCTAAACAGTGGACCTAAAGGAAAAAATATACATGAATGGTAAACTAACTGAAACAATGACATTCCATATTTCATATTTAGTGAAAGAATTTTGAAGTTTTTATGGAATCATTTGGGCTGCATGTCTTGTGTTCTTTTCCTTTTTTTTTTTTTCAATAGCAGTTGGTAACCTTTTCTATGTGTATTACCTTTTCTACTGTAAGTAAGTGTGTATATTTTCTTTTCAGGCTGTCTTTGTTTTGTCGATAAGATAAGGAGTTTAAATATAAATTTGATTTCATTTGATTAGGTAGAATATCCTAAAGATATGATTAGTATCTTTAAGATATTATTTGATTCTTTGTACTCTATTTATTGGAGTCTTTTGTATAGGGTTTAAGTAACACAAAATATTGCGAATAAATATTTTTTCCCTGATCTCATTCTTAGAGAATTTCGGTGTTTACATGGTATCAGAGCCTTGTGCTCGATCGTAATCCCTCGTCTCCATGGCTGCAACTGGGTCGTCATCTTCGTCTGGTAACAGCAGCCACAATTCCGTAGGCGGCGGATCCTCCCAGTCGACGGGATTGCTTATTTCCGATAATTCCTTACAATTTATGATCCATTAATTTAATGGACGTAATTACATGGAATGTGCGACTGGTTATTGACGGGAAAGGACGGCTTGGGTTTATCACCGGCGACGTGAAACCTCCGCCTTCTGACGATCCAAAATTTGGTCAGTGGCGTTCGGAAAACTCAATGGTGATGGCATGGCTGATTAATAGCATGGAACCATCCATTGGGAAGCCATTTATGTTTCTTCCAACAGCCCATGACGTCTGGATCGCAGTACGTGATACGTACTCAGATTTGGAGAATTATTCGCAGCTTTATGATCTCACAACCAGTATGTGGCAGATTCACCAAGGAAGCCGCGACGTCACCACATATTACAATGAATTAATGATGGTGTAGCAAGAACTGGATCCCCTAGATATGGATGAATGAGAGAACCCCAAACACAACACTCGCTACAAGAATAAAATCGAGTGTAGCCGTCTGTTTGTCTTCCTCGCTGGGCTTTATCGTGATCTTGATGAAGTACGTGGGCGTATATTGGGTCGTAAACCCTTACCCAGCATCCGTGAAGTATTTTCTGAGATTCGTCGGGAAGAGTCTCGACGCCTGGTGATGTTTAAATGTGATCTGCCGTATGCTGAACCCGAGGGATCTACTCTGCTTAGTAGAAACTCACGGACTGATCGTACTCGGCGGGATGGGAAGAAACGGCCAGTGTGTGAAAGTGCAAGAAGCCATGACATACAATTGAAACATGTTGGGAAATTCATGACCAACCACCTCATTTTAAAAAGAAATCTGATGTTCCCTACAAATCTGCCACCGGAAATCATGCTCTTCAAACTGGTGTAGTCGATTCCAGCCAGCCATCGCCTCAACCTGAGTCGCTGCCTTTCACCAAGGATCAACTTGACCACCTGTACAAACTGTTTGGATCTCAAGTAACCAAACCCTAGTCCACTCCTTCCTGTTCCGTGGCACAAACAGGTGTTTCTTGTGTTAATGTGGCTCATTCCTTTCCTCATAGCGTGTGGATCTTAGATTCAGGTGCCACAGATCATATGACAGGGTCATCTCATCTATTCTTCTCCTATGTACCGTGCGCTAAGAACCAACGGGTCAAAATTGATGATGGTTCTCTTGCCCCGGTCACTGGAAAGGGTTCCATACGGATTTCTTCCGCTTACTCTCTTACCAATGTCCTGCATGTGCCAATTCTAACTTATAATCTACTATCTATTAGCAAATTCACTCGTGACCTTAACTGTCGTATTGTGTTTTCCTCTTCTCATTGTGAATTTCAGGATTTTGTCTCAGGGAAGATGATTGGCAGTGCTAGACAAGATAGTGGACTTTACATGTTCGATGCTACCTCACTCGAGGCAAATAATAAATTTTGTCTTAATTCAGTTTCTCTATCTAGTATTAATGCCAGACATTATGTTATGGCATTGTCGCTTAGGTCATCCTCATATTTCTTATTTAAAACGATTGTTTCCTAAATTTTGCATCAATAAAGACTTGCTTTCAAAATTGTGTTGTGATTCATGTGAATTGGCTAAACATCATCGTACTATGTTTCCATCTCAGAAATATAAGCAATCTACCCCATTTACCTTAATTCATAGTGATGTGTGGGGGCTGTGTAAAACTCGAACCATCTCAAAAAAACGATGGTTTGTCACTTTTATTGATGATCACACACGAATGACCTGGGAATTTTTACAAAATGGTTCAGACTCAATTCCACACAAATATTCACATCTTTCGCAGTGATAATGGAACACAATTTTTTAATCATGTTCTAGGAATTTTTTTTGCTCAAAACAGTGTCATTCATCAAAGCTCCTGCCCTCATACGCCCCAACAAAATGGGGTGGTAGAATGTAAGAATCGTCATCTCCTTGAAGTTGCTCGGGCCCTGAGTTTTCATACGAAGGTGCCAAGCTATTTTTGGGGTGAGGCTATTCATACTGCAGCTTTTTTGGTTACAGATTACCATCTAGAATGTTGAACTTTCAAACCCCCTGTCTATTTTTAAACAATCATTTCCCACTTCTCGCTTGGTGTCTGATATCCCCCTCAAAATTTTTGGCAGTGTGGTTTTTGTCCATATTCATGATTCGAATAGGTCAAAACTTGATCCCAAAGCCGTGAAATGTATATTTGTTGGATATCCGAATACACAACGTGGTACTAATGCTTCGATCCCTCTTCAAAAAAATTCTTGGTCTCTATGGATGTCACATTTTTTGAGGGACAATCCTTTCATCCTCAGGGGGAGAGTGAACATGAAGATGAAATTTTAACCAACTCAAATTTTCAAATTGAATTTGAAATCAAGGACAATCCTAACCTTCAGAATCTAGGAGAGGATCACAAAAGACATGATATTGTCTATATCAGGAGGAAAGGTACAAAGACATGGGGAGACACTATCTTACTACCAGACCATGACTCGACTCAAGGACCTAATCATGAACCGAACAGTGAAGTCCCAATCATTCCCATTGTCCCTCATACTCCAGGTACTTTCCAATCAATTCCTAACGAGACAAACGTACATATTGCCAAACGAAAAGGAGTTAGAGCGTGCACAAAACATCCTCTCTCAAATTTTATATCTTACAAAAACTTATCATCATCTTATGCTACTTTCACTTCTCAGTTAGACCCTGTTAGTATTCCAAACACTGTACATGAGGCTCTTGAGATCCCTGAATGGAAGGAAGCAATTCAGGAAGAGATGAGAGCTCTGGAAAAGAACGTCAACTGGGAGAAGACTGATTTACCATTTGGTGAGCCTGTTGTAGGATGTAGGTGGGCTTTACAGTTAAATATAACTCTGATGGATCCTTGGAGCGATACAAAGCTCGTCTAGTTGCTAAAGGATTCACTCAAACATATGGGGTGGACTATACTGATACTTTCTCACCTATGACTAAACTTAAATACAATTCATGTCATTCTATCTGTTGCTGCTAACTTAGATTGGCCTCTGGTTCAACTTGATGTAAAAGAATGCCTTTTTAAATGGAGAATTAGAATAGGAGATTTATATGGATCCACCACCATGTTATACTAATGAATTTGGATCTAAGGTGTGCAGGTTAAAGAGGTCTCTTTATGGACTAAAGCAGTCTTCTAGAGCGTGGTTTAAAAGATTCACAAGATGTGTAAAAGTCAAGGTTACACCCAAGGACAATCTGATCATACACTCTTCACAAAAAAATCGGAGTCTAACAAGATATTTGTTTTAATCGTGTGTGATGATATTATATTAATAGGAGATGACACAGAAGAAATGAACATATTAAAAAAACAATTGGCAACTGAATTTGAGATGAAAGACTTGGGGCAGCTGAAATATTTTCTTGGAATGGAGGTGGCTAGATCAAAAAAAGGAATAATGGTTTCTCAAAGAAAGTATGTTTTGGATCTCTTGAATCTCTTGAATGAAACCGGGATGAGCGAATGTAAACCATCAGATACTCCAAGTGAGGCGAACAAAAAACTTGGAGATGTCAAAGATGGTGTTCAAGCAGATACAGGAAGATATCAGCGGCTGGTTGGGAAGCTGATCTATTTATCACACACCCAACCTGATATTGCATTTGCAGTAGGTATGGTAAGTCAGTTTATGCACTCACCCTATTCAGAGCATCTTGAAGCCGTATATCGGATCCTAAGGTATCTAAAAGGAACTCCTGGAAAATGTTTACTCTTTGAAAAGAATAACTGCGGAAACATAGAAGCATATACTGACGTTGACTGGGCAAGATCAGTGACTGATCGGAGATCTACCACGGGTTACTGTACATTTGTGTGTGGTAACTTGGTAACCTGGAGAAGTAAAAAACAAAGTGTGGTGGCAAGAAGTAGTGCTGAAGCCGAGTTTAGATCCATGGCTCAAGGAGTGTGTGAGACACTGTGGCTAAAAAGAGTAATGGAAGAACTATCTAGGACATTTGATCTTCCAATGAAGTTCTATTGTGATAATAAAACTGTGTATAATCCGGTCCTACATGAGAGAACCAAGCACATTGAAATCGATAAACACTTCATCAAAAAAAAAATTAAGATGGTGTGATATGTATTCTCTTTGTACCAAGCTCGTTACAAGTAGCTGATGTATTCACCAAAGGGCTATCCAACAAAGTCTTTGAAGATCAAGTTAGCAAGTTGGGATTGATAGATGTTTTCGAACCAACTTGAGGGGGAGTGTCGATAAGATAAGGAGTTTAAATATAGATTTGATTTCATTTGATTAAGTAAAATATCCTAAAGATATTATTAGTATCTTTAAGATATTATTTGATTATTTTTACTCTGTTTATTAGAGTCTTTTGTATAGGGTTTTATTAACACAAAATATTGTAAATAAATAATTTTTTTCTCTGATCTCTTTCTTAGAGGATTTCGGTGTTTACAGTTTTTTTATCTAATTCATGTAATTATTTCATATATTCCAAATGATTCTCATATTGTTTTAAAAAAAAAAAAAATTGTGACAATTTATTGCACTATGGAATATGACAAGCTCTACTTGAGTTGAATTTAACGTGGAGGCTAGTTGATAGACTGCCATTTCAGTAAAGGATTGCTCTGCAAAACAACCAATTATAGCAGAAATTTCCCGAGTAACTGCCATTTCAACTTTAAGATATATCTGCAGTGAGTCTCTTTCACTCTCATGATGGGTCCCTTATGTTTAATTGCAGGTTTTGAGATCTATTGACGTAAAGCCATTCCCTGCCTTATGGCATGAAGATAACAGGGGCAGGAATCAGCTAGGGAAAGAAAGGTGGATATTTATACCTGGATTGTATTAGCTAGGTTACTTACCAAGTCTCATATGATTTTTGATTCGATTTGATCAATCAAGTTCTAAATTCGGTATTTGCAAAATTTTGGGCTCACTTGTCCCATGCAATCACAATCTCTGCACATATGTATTTGCTAAACTGTGTTTTGATTTTTATTAGCTTTGAGATGATTTTGCTTAGCCTTGTACTTCTTCTCATTCTTATTGAGGCTGCTTCGTTTCACAGACCGCAAGTTTCTGGGGCAATATCCGGTCCTACTTTGGGAGAAGCTGCTTATCGTTTGGTTCAAAACACACTGAATATTAAATCAGAACAGATGAGTCATCCCAATTCCCGGGTAAAGCACGCAATAAATAGGCCAAAGCCAGCTGGACCTCCTGGTTATGAAAGAGGTATTACTGAGGGAACATCTACCCGAAATTCATCGAATAACCATCATGCAATATATAGGCCCAGAGCAGCTGGGCAATCGGGATTTGAGCAAGGTGCTGGCAAATATAGTTCTGAACTGGACTATTATAATGATCCAAATTTTCTTGATGGACATTACTTCCCTCGAGGCCCAACAGTTGGTTCTAAGTATTATGTTTCCCCCAATGATAAGCAAGGTCATCGACCCAATATTGGTTTCGAGATGCAAGATAGAATTTCATATATGGAGCAGCACCGGGACCTAAGAAATGACATTTCTGCATTGTGTATAGGTGGTGGCTCGAAAATTAGACCACTTGAGGCTGCATCTCCAGGAGTGCCATGTTCCACTCAAATATCTCGTGTGCTTCCCCAACTGGTGCCAAACATTGGCCCACTTCCATCACCACCTCCTAAATGGATCAGTAGACCTGCCGTACGGAGTACAATAATGTATTCCAGACAAGAAGTTAGTAGTACAGAGCATCATGAGATACCAGTGAAGAAGACGGTCTACCCCCTCAAACACAGTTCCACGCCGAACCTCATGGACTCAGAACTGCAGCATTGATATTTTGAATTGAATATGGACGTAACTCCTTCAATTCAAGTAGTTCCAAATTATCCACCAAACCACAGTTATAGGAGCATCAATCCACGAAAATGCACCTGCCATCTAACAGAATTTGAAAGATGATAACATGAAGTATATTTCTGTACTGTTGCAGACAGATCCTCAGCTGGAAGTAGAGATCTCGGGATTTTTTAGTTTGCAGACGCAGGTGTCTTTTTATATGGCTCAGATAAGTTTTTTTGTTTTATTCGTTCTTTGCTGCCACTGTTTCATTTCCAGGGAGCAAAAGTAGAATGACTTCAAATACTTCTTCTTTTCAACAAAAAACACAGGTTACTCGTTCATGTTTTATTATAAAAGAAACTTTTTCATGTAATATAAATGCAAATGCAACACACATGGTTACGGTGTACTACTGGGTTGGATTGGCTTTTACAATATCCTTTGGAAGTTTAAAAATTGTTGCTAGTGAGCTATTTCGTTTACTATATATTGTAAACATTTGAGGAATATGCATAATTTGAAATTTGGGTTTCTCACTCCCTGTTTTTCTTCTCTTCTCACGCTTTGCCCTCTGTTTCGGCTGCTCGTCTTTGATTTCTTGGAGTTTGTACTCGCTCGAAGATTGTATTATTGATACGATTGCATTTCTCTGATTGTGAGGTAAACATCATATGAATAATGTTTTCATTGAGAAATTTCGATTGAAGCTATCAAAGTTCTTCAAAGTTTATGCGGCTGTAATACACCAAAATCCACAAGATTTTATGATATCGGATATCAGTGGACGAAATGAATGGATGATCTTCAGTCTCATTCAAAATCGGAACTCCTAGTTCTGGACCTGATTTTCCTGGTAAGCCGAGATAAGGTAATACAATTGTAGATACTGAATTTCAGTTGCAAAATCTTTTATAAATCAGATCTGGCTATGGAGAAACTCTATAAGATGAACAAATGCAAGTCACCGTACTATTTGTGGAAATGCAAGGTAAAGTTCCTCATTTACACAATCTGGATCCATTGCATAATATCAATTTCAATTTGAAATGTTGATGATCATGCTAGCGGATTTTCATTTTGGGATTAAAAGCACACCCATGTGAAAGTGAGGCTTGTTTTGAGGACAATTAAGTGATTAACTAGCCTCCAAATCGTTCCCCATTCACCGACTCCAGACCCTTCTTACAACATAATAATTGTCCTTACGTACCCAAATTCAAATATAAATGATCCTTTGTTAGATGATATCTAGCTTGCCAACATTGGGGTTAGTTCGATCGTGCAATGAGTCTATTACCTTCACCACGGATCCAATGATTATAAGGATGCCACGTATGTTGTATTGACCCCTTTACAACCATTGGATGTGCAGTGAGAGTAACACCCATACTGCAGGATCGGATAAGTAGAATATAGGTTGTTCAAATGGACTAAAAATAAGACTGGCTTATTACTACTACTATTACCATTTCCAAAATATCAAACGGATGCCATTGCCGGGGAGACTGCCAGATGAAACGTATTAAATTTTTGATGGTGTAAATGTTTCTGGAATAATACAATGATAAGATTGCATTTTGACATTTTAATTTCAAATGTACTAGACCCTACACGGGAGGATTATGCGTTACACTACTAGTTCTTGAATTGATCTTGGCTACCGCATGGGGTAGTGCATCATGAAGTAGGTCCATTTATTGAATGTGTATATTCCATATTTCTTATATTCTTTTTTTTTATCATTACAATCCTATACTACGGGGTGGATGGCGGAGGGTCTAGAACTCGAGATTTCCTGACCCATATATATGAGTTGCACTTTATGGTTAAGAAATAGATGTTTGTTTGATGATGCCCTTAAGGGTAGTGTCCTTAGGGGCATCATCACCATTCTTTTTTTTAAAAGGTAAAAAAAGATTCCATTTGGATGGTATATGTTGCTCCTGAGGGAGTGCACATAAGGGTAGCAACAAAGTTTCCAGAAATAGATTAGTCGGTAGATTTTCATTTTCGAAACATTTTCCAATGTTTTCCAGACATTTTTCATACGTTTATGAGATGTAAATACCCGAAACGCAAATGCAAACATGGTCTCATAATCCGTTAATGTATACTAAATTTACTTGGAATAAACAAAAATAGCACAAATTATTGAAGAAAATAACCAGACAAGAACAGAGCAAACGCAAGAAGCAAACTACCATATATGAGAATAGCTTTCTGACCAGAAGTAAGCGCATTTCCCCCCAATCCAAACTGCTGATTCTGAGCAAACCCCGCAATTTCCGTGCGCTTACTCTCGAAGAAACTCTGCGAAGCGCCGCAAGTGGGGCATCTCCAATCGTCCGGAAGCCGCTCGAAAGGCAAACCAGGTGGAATCGGATACGAAGGGTCCCCAATGCCTTCATCGTATTTGTACCCACAAGATCTGCATTCGTAAATCCCAGTATTTATTACGGCGAATTTCTCCTCCAATCTTCTCTTGTCGACGGATGGTTCTTCCATTGGTGGCGCTTCTTCTTCTGAAATTGGTGCAGCGGATTTGTCTTCATTGGAGACATCGATGGATTTGATCGAAGTAGTGGAGATGGTAATGGGTTTTCGAGGCTTGAAAAATATGGGTGTTTTGACTAGTGTTTGAGGTTGAGGTGGGGCGATGTTGTGGAGATTGAAGATTGTAAATGGGTGTCTGGATGTTGCAGAAGCCATCTTCTACTTCCCGATTTGTGTTGATTTTGTATTGGATATCCTTTTCAACCGATGATGAATAATGGTAATCTCTCTTGGGTTTTTTTGTGTGGTTCCAAATCGTTGAGGAAATTAAATAATCAACCTCTCCTGGATAAGGCAAATATTGTCCTAATTCAGTGAGATTTTTTCTTCTCTTTCATCGCCATTGCTCACAAATGCACTACCACTACTGGATAAAATATCCGGCAGAATATGTGATATTCCCTTACTATGGTTCAGAACTTTCAGAACCTTAAGCCGTTTCTTGGTTGAAAAAATATCGATCGGTAACCATATTCTTCGGTGACTGTTCCTGTTACGGTTCATTATGGTCGCGCGTGTGATTAATAAATAGTTACGGTTACGGTTCAACTCTTTAATTTTTATGCGTGTGCTTAATAAATAGTTACGGTCCAACTCTTTAATTTTTAAAAAAATTAATTTTTCTAAAAATAATAGTAGTTTCATTCATTTGAAGGTATTGTTTAAGTTGAGATGCTAGATATCTAAATAATTGTATTCTTCCTCCCTTTCCTAATTTATGGCGTAATTAGGGCCGAAAAACCAAATTTGTCCATTCTTAAAGTAGAATTTAAATGACACCAGACTTAGTGTTAAAGTCTCGGTAAATATAAACTCATCCTCCTAATAATAAAAAATAGAATTTAAACCGTTAAATCAATTTATCTTGCTTTATCACATTACATTTATCATATTATAAAATATGTAAATATGAAATGCTCCCATAACGGAAAGTAACAAAAGTAAAATAAACAAAATGTTTTTTTCGGGATAATCTAGTAGAACATCCCTATTCCCCGAAGTTTCAATTTTTTGCTTGGTTCGGTCTCTGACGTTCACTCGGAATCCAATTTAACGGAAAAGCAACGTTGAAATCACGTGACTTAAACAATATAACAAAATAATATATTAAAACCTCTATGTAGTTTAAGTTTATTCCCGATTCTCCCTTTTTTTCATTTGCCGATTTGTCCATAAAGTTTTTTAAAAAAATTTAATCCCGTCAAAGTATTCTCCACCTCTATCGGCTTTTTGATTGTCATCATTTTGAAGGCCTCCGTTATTATTAGGGATGAACATTCGATTGGTTCGGTTGCTGACCGAACCGAAATTATTTTAAAGGAAATATTTTTAACCGAATCAAACTTTTTTCTCGATAACCGAATTAAGATATATTTTTTAAAAAATATATAAAAGTTTAAAAGTTCTTTAAAAATCGGTTAAATCGGTATCTGAATTAACATATTTGTTTAAAAATTATTAAAAAATTAAAAATGGAAAAATAAAATAAATATGTTAAATCTATTAACACGTATTTGTAAAATTAAAATCGTGACCAAATCGATTTAACTGATATTTTTTAAAGTAGATCTGAACCTCTGAAGTAATCATACCAAATTTCAGATTAATTCGGTTCAGTCTGTTATTTCAGTTAAACCAAACTTTGTTCACCCCTTGTTAACATAGACACCTCACCTAACTCAATACTCCTTTGCGAGGATCGAATTAGGTAATTTTTTAAATTTTTATGGACTAATTCGACACGTAGATTTTCAAATGCCTAATATGTTAATTAAACGCCTGACATAACATAGGGTAAAATTTCATAACTTTAGGGACTTATCAGAATGATGACAAAATAAATTATTGAATCAGGAATGGACTCAAACTATAGAGATGTTACAATTATTATCTCCTTTTTTTCCTTAAAATAATTAAAACGGGTCCAACACGAGGGTTGAGCCCGGCGGTACGACCTGCTAGGTCGATGGGTTTGGCAAAACCAACTCGACAAACACATCTTATGACGGCTAGTTACGGTCCAAACTGCCCGACCCATTGACCGATTAACCTACGTGTGTCTAACAAGCTGGTTCTCTATCAAAATTGACCAGAGAATTAAGGGTACACAATTTAATCATTTTTGGGATACGAGCCCTTGCCATTTTGTTGGTCTTTTATCAGTTTATGTATCTCTTTTATTAGTTTATGTCTCTCGTTTATCATCTTATCTTCCTTCAAATTTCTTGGAAGACAGTTCCATCTTTCGACTACATCATAGACAACATGGTTTGAGGGGAACTGATTTAGCTCTGGTGACCCCTGCACGCCTCATATCACGTGCCAAAAAAAGACCAAATCACCTACCACTGTCGCCAAGCTCTTTTCGTCAGATGATAAAAAGCATGGAGGATCGCTTGAACACGAAAGAACATATACACTAATGCAAATAGTAGGTGATAATAATAAGAACCTTGTGGGTCAAACTCAATGCAACTAAAAAAACAATTAAAAGAAAACGAACGGCCAAAAAATAACTATAATAAGGAAAGATTAAACTGCCCCGGTCATGTCAAAAGGCAGGGAGCAATCCATCACAGACGCTGCATGAAGCCATAGACGATATGCCAAGACGGGAAGCATTGAATGCAATTGCAGGATTGTAGGGGGCCGGCGGACAAAAGAGTGGTACACTAAAGCGGATCAACGGACGAAAGACACGTACATGACACCAGGCGGCGAAGGTGACCAGTGGACAATAGACTCGGAGATTTCATCGGACCGCTGGACAAAAGTGAGGTGTCGCCTGAGTACGGATGGAAGGAACAGAAAGCTAAATGGACAGGGTCAAAATGAAAAAAGCCCACAAAAATAACTAAAGGACCAAAATGAAAGTTAAAAAAAGTTATTGTTCATAACTTTTGAAAACAGTACTCATATTACTGTTGCATAGCTTGTTGTCACGGGATAAGAGTTTCACCCAGATTTTCTCGAACCCGTGCGACACTTGACTAGTAACCCCGCGTTGCTATCAAGTCAGCCTTTCTCCCAAGTTGGTTGCTAAAGTGCTACACAAAGATAGTTGTGAAGATTGCTTTGTATTACTTGAATGCTTGAAACTTGATGATTACAAATGAGATTCTACCTCCTTTATATACAAGTTCACTTCCTCAATGGACAGTGATGATTGATTTGATCTAATGGCAAGAAATGATCTTCTAGGATGTTCCAGACATCTACAAATTTCTACATGCTTCTACTATGTACATCTCTATAAGGTTCTAGAATGACCTACAGATAAAAGAATGTACAAGAGATGTCTAGAATATTCCGGGTGCTCCAAAGTGTTCTTCAAGCTTCCGAGAGTTTCCGGGCGTCTCATAGCCTCTCGATGTATGCCGGAATCTTCTAGAAAGTTGCGGGTCGTGACATTGTGCTCTTATAATATTGTTAAATTAAATTAAATTAAATTCATGTTCATGTTAAAAAAAGACAAATATCAGAAACTAAGATACTTGAGTACGTGATAGTCACGACTCGAATTTTTACCCTAAGTTGGCACCGAACATAATTTCATTATCTTCCCCCAAACTGGTCGTTCGAATGAAGACTTCGATTTTTACCACGTGATTATAAGAAGACAACGGTACATGTTAGATCGAAGGAAAGATGAAAATTTGGGAGAATGAAATGAAATTAGGTTAGTGGATCGCCCAACTTAGGAAACAAAATGAGGAGTTTTGGGAAGGAAGCAAAAAATAATAAAAGAAAAGATGGAGGGCGAGAGGTTAAAATATAATTTTATAGGAGAATTTAATTTTTTAAGGGTAAATTATAATTTTTTTGAGTAAAATGTATTTTATTATTAAAAAAAATTAATTTTAGGTTTAAAGACGAACTTTTTTTTTGCAACGGGTGACACTTGCCCGTTTTGCCAAATGCTGCTTCCACCCCTGCCAGTGGCTATCACATGAGCAAATTCGTTGGTTTCAAATGTTTGGTAATATTGAAGGCTTTATGAGTTCAAATCTTATAAATTTAAAGACCGCTTTAACAAGTGAGAAACAAAAGAGACTAAATCAAGTAAACTCTACTCATAAATGATAGCGAAAAGATTGGGTATCATCTTTAGCAAAAAAAAATTACTTCTACATTATGCAAAACCAAGAAACAAAAAATATAATTTCCAAGAAAGCTCATTATCCCATTGAATCAAGTACCATTTACCCCACATAGGTAAAGATCAAAATTAGTTTGATAACAATAAATGCAAAATAAATTAAGATTATAAGCCAAGATAATTGAATCTACTGTATATATTTTCTAAATAATAATTTAGCTTCTTGACGTTTTCAAATTCTCATTGGATAAATAAATAAACGTTTAGTTCCATAGAACAAAGCTTTAAAAAAAAAAACAATTTGTAGTTTATGGTTTATATGCTAAATTAAAAAAGAATAACTTTAAAGAAGGGTAGTTAAGCATAATCCAATTAAATACAGTAAAATCTCTATAAATTAATAATATTAGGAACATAAAATTTTATTAATTTAGAAAGATTATTAAATTATCAACTAGCAATGTGTGACCAAGTTGGATCGGAAAAAAATTTATTTTAGAGATTGATATTAATTTATTGAGTGTTAATTTATGAAGGTTTTATCATAAATACAAAAAATTTTAATTTGTTAGCTAAAAAAATTGTCTTTATTATTTTTTTTTTTTGGTTTTTTTGAATGTGTATTTGTAGCTGGAGAAAAAAATGGTCCTTTACAATATCTCCATGAATGAGTCCGCTCACCACGTACATACATGCTACACGACAACTCTGGTAATCCTATTTGTTCTGTGAACATTATCGTTCCACTTATCTGCTCCCTTGTCTCACGCTAAGCTCTGTCCAATTAAAAACCAGCAATGATTTCCAGGTACTTTCTGTGTCACAAGACAGTGTAAAACTATTACATATTTCGCTCCCACTATTCTTGAATGCTATTTCTACTTCATTCCCATCAATTTTACTCCATTCCCATTAATATTTGTTTGCCATTTCTTGGTATTTCTTGGAACAACAGAATAGGTAATCATATTGCTTTCATTGAGTACCTTTGGTGCAGGAATTTGATGAGAGGGTGCTTTAATCTGTTTTGGTAATGAAGCTTGCAATTTTATAAAATTCAAAACAACACATTTTAATGCAATGAGATGGGGTAATGCATATCTTGTTAGTTTACTTCTGCAACTAAGATATAAGAGCTGCTGTCGACAATATGATCATGTTCATTGGAATCAACTTTGTTATCTTTGCTCTTTTCATTGATCCTCTGGTTGATTTTCTAATAGTTGGATGCCTTTGATATATATTGGCACAGAAATTGTAGAGAAGGCCTGACATTAATAATGATTGGTGGCGAGTTTCTTGCAATTCACTGGCGGTAGTGAAGGAATTAGTTTAATGGAGTTATCAGGAGATAAATACCAGAGGCAGTCGATTGGTGTTTTCGAACCGTTGAGAAGCATTGATGCTGGACTTCCTAATACTGTTACTAGGAATGAGGAAATTGATGTTCAAGTACTTCCTATGCATGGGGAAGCATCAAGGAATATTACCAGTAGTAAATGGATGGCATTCGATATTGAGCCTGGCAGGTCTCAGATCACTTCTTTTCATGATGACATTGAAAATATCAAGGGAAGCATGGAGAGAAGAATTGTAACAGATGCTAGCATAGCTGAAAGAAGTGCGGAATGGGGACTTACGGTAAGGACTGAAGTAGGAGAAAGTAGCTTTCAAACGATTGTGGATAATAGTCCATTTGAAGGAGGAAGAAGCAAGAATTTAGGGGAGAAATATTTTGTTGGATTAGCAGGGACTAGGGAACCGATTTTAGGCATCTCAGATGTGCCTCAAGAGGTGAAGGATGCTTTGTCAACATTGCAACAAGCATTTGTTGTCTCGGATGCAACGAAACCGGGTTGTCCTGTTGTATATGCTAGCAGTGGCTTTTTCACCATGACTGGTTACAACGCAGAAGAGGTCATTGGCAAGAATTGGTGAGAGTAAATCGCTTTTCTTTCTTTCTTGGTAGTGCATAAAGGAACTTGAGGAACATTAGCAGTCCTTTTGGCTTATTAATCCCGATCAAAAAAAAAAAAAAAACACAGTCTCCAATCATATAAATGATGGTTTAGGACACAGTATAATCTAGCCCGGGAAACCCGGGAAAAAAGTGATGGGTAACTGCTCTATTGTTTTTTGTTTTTATGCTGTCAATTCTGTTTGAAAACATTTGAATAATGGCGTATCTTCATTTTTTAGAAGTACTGAAAGCCAATTATAAACGCTAGAATTTCATGTTAGTGCATGAGTTCTGATAAACAGTTTTTGCATAATTGTTTTTACTTAACCGTATCTCTGGTAATATATGCACTTAACTTGGAATTCCAGTTACATATAATATTACTGTTGTGTTAGCTATTCAATATATTTGGTCACATCACACACTGGAATTTTGCAATTCAACAAGTTCTTGAGCTCTAAAAAGTTTCCTGTGCTAAAAGAAAATTTGATTTCTTTTTCGCAACGGGCCAACGGCGCATTATATTCTTGAGAACACATGAGGTCTGGAATTTATTAAATGTTTGGATTTTAGTCTTGAGATGTGACTCAGTCACCCCTTTTTTCCCCCTTTGGTTCAGCCGTTTCCTACAAGGCCCCAATACAGATAAGAAGGAGGCAGATAAAATACGAAACACTATAAAAATGGGGACAAGCTATTGTGGGAGGCTTCTGAACTATAAGAAGGATGACACTCCATTCTGGAATCTCCTCACAATCATTCCCATCAAAGATGGTGAAGGAAGGGTGGTAAAATTTATTGGGTAAGTTTGTTCAAGTCAGTTTTGATTGGAAGTACTAATCCAATCCAGTAACTTGACTGGGTTTGGACTCTCCATTTCTGACTATATGGAAGCTTCATCTCAACCATACAGTTTCTTGCATTATATAGCAAATGTTTTATCTCAAACATACAATTATGAACTGAGCTATTTGTCCTTTTCCGTTGCAAAGCATATTTTGTCCTAGGTCCTATATGTAAGAGTGTTAGTTACTCTCGAAATTAAATGAAATGAAGTTGAAGAATTGAAAGGAAAATAATTTTTTTATAATATTCTTTAATCGTTTACTACACTTCTTTATAGAAGAGAATACAAGCACAGAATCGGCTAATAATCATAAAAAGAGGATGCAAATCAATCATAGCTGGTCTAAGTATTTTTCTGTTTTTATAGTTTTCACTAAAACTAATTACTGCTAATATTCAACATTTCAACTAGAAAATCTCCTAAATTCTGAAATACAGAAGTCCAAATATTTCCTGTTCTCAACACTCCTCCTCAAGCTAGCTTGAATATATCTTCCATTCCTGGCTTGCAAATTAACTTATCAATTGTCTAGTAGGAAATCGCTTCGTGGGTACATCTGCAATCTGCTTTATAGTAGGAACATAAGGCATGCAAATCAGCCCATTTTCGATCTTCTCCTTGATAAAGTGTTCGTCCACTTATACATGCTTTGTTCTGCCATATAGCACTGGATTATGACCAATGGAATTAGGATCTTCATTGTGACAATATATTTTCATAGGTTCCCTATTGAGCCCAAATTTAACCCACAACACCTCACAAATTCCATGAGCCTAAATTCAGCCTCCGACTATTCCTTGCTACCACATTCTGCTTCTTACTCCGCCACATGACAAGCATACTGCCAACAAATGTGCAGTAGCAATAGGTTGACCATCTATTGATAGTGCTTCCAGTCCAATCTACATCAATGTAGTCTTCCACTCATAAATGCCCATGGTTTTTGAATAACAAACCTATCGCAAGATTAGCTTTTTGGTATACGAGAATTCCGTAGACTGCATTAAAATGTTCTTGTCCAGGTGCATGCATAAACCGAGAAGAATGCAAAGGCTATATCTAGAACTGTAATTGATAAGTATGCATGCTGTGAGGGCATCTGGATGAAATAGAAAGCATCCCTTCTAGAATAAAGTTCTAAAAAAAAAAGGAAAAAAATAAAAAAGAAAAACTCTTTGAGGATCAAGGGTTATACTGTAATTTTTGGAATAATCTTCCACATACGGGTGGTAGGAGTCAATGGTACCATGTCCTGTATATTATTTATAGTAGATGGGCATTCCATTTTCCTAGTGACATGATGCACATAGATGGGTGCTAAAGCTGGAAATGATGAATACATGATGCCTCCCCTGCTTCTGTTGCTTTATGTCTTCTGCTGTGATTTTATCTGCTCACGTTTGTATACATATGACATTTTGAAAGGAAGTGGAAAGCTTGTTTAACCACAATCATTGCAAAATATACTTAGTAAATCATTCTTTTAGCACTGTTTCTGCTAAAATCTGTAACAATTTCTGGGGCTTTAACACATGCCACGTTCCATGGCAGAATGCAGGTTGAGGTAAGCAAGTACACAGAAGGTATAAGTGATAAAGCACTACGACCTAATGGATTACCCAAGTCCTTAATTCGCTATGATGGTAAGCGGGTCTTGGCTGTTTATCGCATATAACCAGTATCCTTTGGAGTCTCACTCTTTTGCATGACATGCCTCAGCTCGGCAAATGGAAGAGGCCTTAGGTTCAATCGCCGAGGTTGTGCAAACACTTAAGGATCCTAGGGCTCACATGATGTCTCACGTCAGTGACAATACTGAATCTGAGAAGCTAAGCCTTGATTATATGCTACCTGGACCAGGTGAAACGGATATTAAAGATATGCCTGGCTCAGGTTCTCTTCATATTACAAGCAACAAGACCAAAAAGTCTGGACTTATTTCCTTGAAGGGGTCAGTCTTTCTTTTATGTCATTTTCATTCAACTTTTACATTTCTTGTTCACCATATCTCTTTATGCATCTTCACATGCACTTTCTATTGGTGTGACTGTGTTTTTTTACCTAAACACTTCATTGATGACGGATGCATGCATAAACACATATGTATACACAAATGTATATAAGCATACTAATTGGCATATTTCTTCCGTCAAAGCTATTTCAGACCAATTTTAATGGCATAAACAATTGAGTTAGATATAATGCACTTGAATGGGGAAGGTAAGTCTTGTTTAAAACTTACAATCATCTCTTTTGTTTGTTTGGCTGAAAACATTGAACTTAATATTTTGAAAATTGCCAACTTGCTTGGTTATTTTAAACATTTCAAGAGAACAACTTATGATGCAAAAGTCGGTTGGTATGACTTCTCTATCAGTACAATTTTGTCCAATCTTCCGTGGAGTTAATATTGACAGCATCTCCAAGACCATTAATTTTTGTTGTCTGAAAGCATGAACAAGAATTATTATCTTTCATATATCACTCGAGTATGTTAAATTGAATTATAATTTTCTGCAGGTTCAAAGGAAAGCCGTCAAATAATGCAGCCATGCATGAAAATCAACCACTTTCAGAGCCAGAAATAGTGATGACACAGGGCATTGGACGTAAAGACAGTTGGGAACTTGCTGGAAGAGAAAGGACTATGCGTCAAGGCATTGACCTAGCAACAACATTAGAACGCATCGAAAAAAACTTTGTGATAACGGATCCTAGGATTCATGATAATCCAATTGTAAGATCAACTAACTTTATAATATAGCATAAACAATATCCTTGATACATCCTGTTTACTGTTGAAAAATTCTATTTAAATTATTATTCTATTTGTATAGTATATTCTCAATTGTAGTTATAATAATTTACTTCTTATTTCTCTCTTTTTTGTATTGTGGATATATCTTTTCTTGGATTATGAAAACTACAATTCTTAACTTGCAGATATTTGCATCAGACAACTTTCTTGAACTGACGGAGTATGCAAGAGAAGATATTTTGGGAAGGAACTGCAGGTATGAATGAATGTAGTCATTTCATTTTTCTAAAAATCTTCAGTTTTATCTTCTGAATGATGTTAGCAACATCCAAAACTTCAATTTCATCAGAGAGAATTAATTTGATCAATACTTTAGCTAGGTTCACATGACAATTGATTGTACTTTCTTAATATTATCTCTCTCTTATTGGACACTAGCAACTAGTATTGATTGATCATCTTGCCTTTCACTTCTTATGTGGTATCTTATAAAAATGAATTAGGAGAATACATGTAGGTTCAGTTGCTCTAATTGCAAATTATATGAATCTTGTGACCACCCCACTGCTACTAGTTTGAAACATGTTACTCCGGTCAAACTTCAATTTAAAATTTATGATTCCCATTATTTTTTTAAGGTTTTGATACTATATATTCAACTTACATCTTCCAAATCTCGGAGAATTACCTGATTCTGGTGGAAATGTAATATGCACAGGTTTCTTCAGGGACCAGAAACTGACCGAGAGACTGTTTCAAAGATAAAGGATGCCATAGACAAACAAATGGAAACCACTGTCCTGTTAATTAATTATACCAAAACTGGTACGACAAGCCTTTCAATATCCTTCAAGTAATAGTTTGAACATGGACTTCTTAGTTTGTTCTTTCAAACAGGGAAGAAATTTTGGAATTTATTTCACTTGCAACCTATGCGAGATCAAAAGGTAGGGTGCTTTGTCATGTTAAATTTAGTTTTTGTTTTGTGATTTATACTCTAAATTGGATTTCTAAATTATAACAACTTGGTCAGGGGAATCTCCAATACTTCATTGGTGTCCAACTAGATAGGACTAATCTAATCGAAACACCGAGGAATCGCCTCCCACAGACAACAGAGCAAGAAAGTGCTAAATTGGTATGTATAGTTCATACTACAAAAGCTGCCTATAAATCAATTTATTGGTATATCGAATTTTGAAGGACACATTCCAGAATCCCTTCAAAGATCAACCGTCCTGCTCGACTATGTTTAGTTTTAAGAGCATTGTAGGGCTTTCAATCAATCTTCTATGAAAGCATTCTACATAATATATTCAAACTTAACTACTATTTTTTTAGCAAGCATACATTGCATGAAGCTTATGACAGCTGACATACAGATTTGACCTATCATCAGTAAGGGCCTTCACATATTAAAATGCAAAAATGATTGCTTCATATTCATCAGTAAGGGCCTACACATATTAAAATACAAAATGCTTGCTTCATATGATGAATATCCAAAAGCAAGTTGCCATGAATTTTCACAAATTTCTTAGAAATTTTCAATCCAATAAATTTCCTTGCTTAGTTTCCCTCTGTCCTCTTTTTCCGACCACAATAAGTCTTTTCAATAGAAAATCATGACAGCACAAAATAGAAGCGACGATACAAAGTTATTTTTGTTCCGATGATTGAAACGCAATAGCAAGAGTAATGAATAGGCAAAGTGCAAAAGAACATTCATGACAAGAAGTCAAGTAAGGTTCCCAGCGTTTAACAGTCACAATATAGCACTTTGCTCTAGGTCGACATGGGTCACTGCATGGTTGAAATTTCACTTATTAGTCAAGTACATGGATCTAGAAGTGAAGTCATCATTTTTTACTGATCGGATGAATCAGATCCCTGACAATAATTAGAATATTTCAAATTGAAGCTAAGCGTCCAACTGACTCAATCTCCTAGAACCTAGTTTTCGAGATTCTACAACATCATTTCCTTATTTAGAGTCGGTGGTAATTTACCTCCCTATGATATCACTAATATGCACCCCACTGTGGTTCCTAATAGGCAATTTATACACATGGTTTAAAAATAGATAATTTACTCCCCTTGGCTTTTCAAAATTGACATTTGACCTTCCTGTGGTTTGCAAAAAATAACAGACTATCCCCTTACTTGGAGGGGTTGTTTTGAACCTATTCGCAAACCACATGGGTGAAACTGTCTATTTTTAAAACATAGGGGATAACCTATTTATTCTTAAAACAAGAGGGTAAACGGTCTATTTTCAAACCCCATGAGTGTAAACTGTTTATTTGAAAACCCACATGAGTTTCGTTGCAAAAAGAAAACCCTAATTTAATGAAAAATCAATTCTTGAAGCAATACAATATGAGATAATAGTTTTAGGTTAAAGGGAATATTAGTAGAAGTCTCCAAAAAAATTCTTCATTATGTTCCTTCTCCTCTGAAGAAAGGTTGATTTAGAAGGAAAGAGACATCCATCCTGATAATACTAATAATTATTATTATTACTATTTTATTTTATTTTGGTTTTTGGAATGAAGCATTTGTATCTCTTTATAACTGGGGCTTAACTAACCAAATTACATTTTTCATCCCGAGGATCTAATTTAGAGTCTTAGACCAAAGTAGGTAAATGGATGAAAACTATGAAGCCGAATACTTTCAAAGGTAGGTTGGAATAAATCCGAGTTTCAGGAAACAATATTTTTGTGTGTAACATAGTTAAGCACACAAGTGGGCTTTCTGTTAGTCAAATATGATGCTGTTAAAAGTGGGTAGATAATTCCGTTATGCTTTAGATTGTAACTTTTTGAGTACTTCTTATAATCTTTTTTTTAATAAAGTTATTTTGCCTGACAAAAAAAAACGTGGTATGCTTCATAAAGTTGGGCATAATTTTTGCTTATTTGAAATCCTCGTTCATTGAGTAATATTAGAAAGCAAACCTTGAGTTTTGAATAAGGCATCAAGCAATGTTTTTTTTTTGTGAGTAGCCTCTTGATTTTTCTAAGTTCAAGTTAGTACATAATGAGTATAAATTTCTACACCAGGCCAAAGCTACTGCAGAAAATGTTGATGAAGCGGTTCGAGAACTTCCCGATGCCAACTCGGTAAGGTATTCTGTTCTCTCTATCCTTAAACAAACATATGTTAACTTTGCCACTCCACTGTTGGACTCAATTAGTCAATTTTCTGTTGCCTAATAATTCCAAGATGAATGTCAGAATAATCTGAATCATGGGTTAATGAGTGTCATTTTTCTTATCTAAAATTTCTCATGACACCTTCAGAGGCCTGAAGACCTATGGGCTTTGCATTCTCAACCTGTATTTCCAAAGGCACACAAAAGGGACACCTCTGGTTGGGCAGCAATAAAAAAGGTAACCACTTAGGGAAGCCAAGCATATATGCAACGAAGTCATCTGTAACAAAATGTTAACAACTTTCTATTTTTTCCCTACTTTAATTTCTGTTTTTTCATACAAAAATAACAAAATGGGGGGAGTTCATCTATTTTTTTCCTTTAAAAAGCATTGCTATTCAACTCTAACTCACCAGTTGATTTGGATGAGGACCATTCTTTTCTGCTGGCTGCGACCTGAGTTTAGAATAATATATGGATCTTAGTTGTTAGCAGCCAGACATTGACTAGGTAACATGAAGAAAATTGGAGTTTTCTACCTATTGTTTTCTCGAATTACAAGCAAGGATTATGTATAAAAGGGCTATCATCCAACATTATTTAAAAGGATTACATGATTCCAAAATGTGAAAATACTATAGAAAACAAACAAATATGTGGCTTACAGAGGAGAGATTTCCTCCAACGTGATAGAAAAAGAACCCACCAAAAAATATCTGCATAGGCATTTCACTTCTTAGCTTTGAAGAACCACACCAAAAGGACACCATCCAGGAGGCAGAAACGATTAAAAAGCTCTATAAGACTATAACCCTTTATGACAGATCAAATTTCCTAAATAAATTAGATATGGGATTAAGGTAACGTTATTTACAATCCAACTTATGTTATTTACACTCCACTCAATATATAAAATGGAGTGTAAGCAACATAAAATAACATGACTTCATAGTACATATTTTATTGTTATTGGTTTTCCATCCCTTGTAGATCACCGAAAAGGGGGAAAAGATTGGGGAGAGTCACTTCAAACCAATACGTCCTTTGGGATCTGGAGATACTGGCAGGTACATATAGCTCTACTGCATATTCGTCGGCATTTACATAGATCTATTTTTATTTTTTTTTATCGGGCAAATAAAATATCAAAATAAAGGACTACTTTCTGTTACAAAAAAAAAAAAAAAAGCAAAAGTCAAAACGCCTATACTATAGAGCTAATAGGCAAACATTTTGTTCGTTCAACCCCGAAAATGCATAAGGAAATTTAATATTACTTCTATTACAATCCAAAACCAATTTCTAAATTTAATTAAGTCCAGCAAGCTGTTTTTTATATCCTCTGGCCCTTTAAAGATTCTTCTGTTTCTATCTAATCATATTGTCGAAATCACCGAGTCCAAATCATTAACCAGCCCTTCTATCATTTTTTGTGTATTCATAAACCTTTGTGTTGGAGTAGCGGCCAGCCGGATCCTTGTGAAGAACTGTTAACAATAATAACCACGCATAACATTTCATCCATAATGCTCAAGACTATGGGCAAGAAAAGAGAAGATGCTGAGTTGTCTTCTCTTCTGACTGACATAGTTCACACATATCCGAAATTGGTCCCGTTCTGATATTTCCTCTTCGCAGATTATGTTTAGTTGGGAGCGATCTTTTATCGACCTCAAGGCAAAAGTGGTAACCTTCGTTGGAGCAAAAGTGTTCCAGATGGTAGCATACATCTCTTTTGAATCTCCTTCAGTAAGCAATCCCTCTTGAAATAGACCATAAGCACTTGCACCATGTATCTTTTTGATGGGTCATTTCGCCACTCCCAGCTGTCCTCCTTTCCTTGAACCAGCTCTCTCCTGTTGATAAAAGTTAGTAAAATATCAAAAATGTCTTTCTCCCAACCGAACAAATATCATCTCTAGTCTCATCTCCACGACTAAATACCCTCAATCCAATCCCCCATGTTACTAGAATGTCTGTCTAGGACTATCGAAGCTAATCGAGGGAACATTTAAATAGATCTAATTAACCCTCACTATTTATAGAAAATCATGATCTGACAGATATTCATCATAAATACTCTCTCCTATAATTTACGTCCATTGTTATATAATATAATCGATGTTACTTATCAATGCATCTGCCTTGAGGATCATTTAAAGTGATAGTTTACATGGGCCTCTATAACTACCTAAGACTTTCTTAACACTGGTGCACAGTTAAACGCTTATACATTAAGATGCAGTTTGGTGCATTAATAAGGGTAATATGTGACATAATTTTGTACTACTCATCTCACTCATCTCATCATATCCATTATACCAAACGGTGCATAAAACAGGTGTTAAATAATATTTTTGTGACAAATCTAGAACTTAGTCAACATTAAAAACTTTACAGTGCTTTTTTATAATTAATTACAATAATTATTTAAATATGATAATATTTTGTTATTTAATTTATGGGTTTTATAATATTTTTTAATGTTAGGAGTAATACCATTACTTAAAAATTTAAAAGTACATATAACAATATTTCAAAATTTGGAATTGGGTGAGATATGATGGTTATAGATGAGCTAGAAATTTACTAAAATGAGTTTTTATGATAATTTAAATAAAGATGGAGTATTTTCCCTCGTGTCATCTCAGGAATCTTCTATAAAATTCCTAAAACATCATGCATGCTGTAGCGGAGGTACAAGGGATTTCTTGTGTTTATGAGGAACAGATACTTAAACACATACATCTTTGAAGGATTGTGTGCATTTTTATGAATTCTGAGCTACGTTTATTTATGTTTACAGGGATTTTTTTTCATTTGGGAAACATAAATAAATATACCTATATTATCTTCAAACCTTTTTAATAAAAAGTAATTTTTATTCCACTTTCACATTCCTTAATGCAGTCATTATTACTTTTTTCAACCAATCGCAAAAATATTTTTTTTTTCTTGACAAATAAATCTATAATATAATAAAGAATATCAGAAGTAAAGTTATAAACGTAAACCTTAGTTGAAATTTCCTAAGTTAAAATGATAGTAACAGATCTTAGTTTCTCTCAACCAATCCGAAAATATATAATGAACATTGACATTGTATATATTTTTAATCGAAAACCAAGATCTATATTTAACTAGATCTAATAAGTCGTCTTCCATCTCTTGAGTCCATTGGAAAAGTCATTTGTTTCTATGGAGCCAAATTGTCCAAATAATTGTATTCCGGATAGTCAACAATCCCTTCCCTCTCTCTCCGCCTCCAAAGACCGACAATTACACAAAGATTTGGCTGAATGCCTTTTTCTGTCTCTTCCTTACATTAAATAGACGTGACGAAACGTCTGAAAGTCATGTGATAGGTATTCCCCCCATTATCAGATCGTAGGACTTTGAGACACTTCGAAAATTGTCTCTCAATATATGCCACAAATTTCTGAAAAGCAGTAAATACCTCTGCTTTGGATCGGAAAAAATATATCCAGGTATAACGACTGTCATATGATTTGATGCACTGGAATCGACAAACCAATGTGAAACAACCTTACCTTGTCCCTGAAATCCAAAGGCAGAAAATGCAGATAAGATCATTTGTTGCACCATCTCAGGAGTAAGAACATGTTGACTGGTTTGGGCAGTGTGGTCTGACTTGAATCAGATGTTGCATGAAGGGCTTGCACGAGTCGATTCTTGGGGCGCGTGGGACAATCCTTTATGAGGTGTCCATCCTTTTTGCAATAATTACAGATTTTCTTAGGACAATTTTGAGAAATATGGCCAGGTTCCTTGCATTTATGGCATTGTCTTTTATCCTTTCCACGATATCGCCTTGGGCAGCATAGGCGACATTAACAAGCCTGATATCTCGTTAGAAGCGCCAATGACAGCTTGTGTAGCTATCCGTTGTTCCTCACGCATGAGCTCGCCAAAACAGACATCCAAAGAAGGGTTCTATTCAATAAGCTAGCTCGAATGGTTTCGAATTCAGGTCTGAGTTTCATAAGAAACTAATCACGTTTACTTTCCTCATGAACGGCCTGTAGTGCGGGTGGTGCCTCAGATGGGACCTTGCCATAAATAATACCAGTGTATTCACTCCAAATATTAAGAAAGCCATAGTAAAATTGTTTGATAGTGATATAACGTGACCATTATTAGAGATTTCAAGTTCCAATTGGAACTTTTGTGCAGTGTTGTCCTGATGATAAATTCGCTTGAGATAATCCCACATCTCTTTAGCGGTACTGAAAGAATGTAAATTATTCACCATATGTGCCTCAATAGAACCTAAAAGCCACGAAATACTTTTAGCATCATTTGTCTCCCCCGGGCTTAGTTTGTTAGTATCTTTAGGATTAGAAGATGACCCATCAATGTACAAAGTTCCTTGCCTTTCAAAAACATTCGGAATTAGAATTCCCAAACAGCATAATTTTTGCCCGTAAGTTTAATAGCAAAAGCTTCAGTAGACATTGTACGAGAACTGATGGTTATCACAAATGCACACAACACAATTTGTAATAATTAGCCCAACAAGAAGCCCAAAAAAGTTACCCAACAATAAGCCCAATACTGGAATATAACCAAAGGCCCACAAAGTATAAACCAACAGAATCAAAACGTAAACAAAAGGGCAGAGCAGAAACCAAACTCTGCGGGAGAGGCGGCGGCGCGGCGCTGGTGTAACAGACGAGACGAGCCGCGGCGTCCGAGATGGTGGGTTTGGGCTCGAGTGTTTGGCCAGAACACGGCAGTGGCTACCCAAAACAATCTGGAAGGCGATCGAGAAATCCAAGAACGATCCAGAAAGCCAGTTTCTTTCCAAAAACTGCAAAACGTCGACTCCAAAGTTGGAACTAGAACTGCTTCCGCAAGCTTCATCGGAGATGACGTCGACAACAAACGGACCTTGAACCAGAACTGAAAGGCAACCGCGAGGAGTGACAGCCACCGTGGGACACCAAAAAGCCAGCCGGGAACCAAAAGGTCAGACGGGAAAATCACAAATTGAAGAAAAAATAAGGTACTCAAAGATTCCGCGGTAAGTGGAAAATTGGCTCTAATACCATGACAATTACACAAAGATTTGGCTGAATGCCTTTTTCTCTGTCTTTTCCTTTCATTAAATAGATGTTACGATATGTACAAATCTCTTGATTCTAGGGATTTACAGCTATCAATATACCACTATCTAAGGTAAGTAAATAAGTTATTTTAGGAAATACAATTACAGATATACACAAAATCGTGGCGAGGGATTGCTGCATAATATGTTCCATATATGCTACTATTGACAAAGACCTTTGAGATGAAGTAAATAACCAACTTGATCAGAGTGAAGTATTAGCTTCAGCCCTAACGCTCGTCGCATTTCATCCATAGATTGTGAGACTCCGGGCAAGAAAAAAATAAGTGTTGGGTTGTTTCCGCCTCTTCATGAAATAACTCTTTTCTAATATATTATTACAACTCAAATCACTGTATTTTTTTTGTCAAAAACAAATCACTATAATTTTTAATTTAAAAGTATTTTGAGTGCACAAGTTATATTTCTCAATTCTTCGGAAAGTATTTCTCAGAAATACTGGTTTTGGAGAGAAGCTGATGTTGTTGAAGTATTTTTTTGTTCATATGTGTGCTTACCTTTTTATTTTGTAATTTTTGGTCAATAATATAGCCTGCTTGTCAGTCTGATGTTCCTATTTTAAAACCTGTTTAGTCTTCCATGATAACGCTAACTAAGCTTTTTCACATATAAGAAACAATTATTCTATCATAATGATGGGCTAAAGGCTTTTTCAACAAACAAAATCTTGTTTATGTGATCATGGATTTTTCTGTAGTGTTCATTTGGTGGAACTAACGGGAACTGGTCACTTATTTGCTATGAAGGCAATGGATAAATCTGTTTTACTGAATCGTAACAAGGTATGACATAAAATGGCTTTACAATTCTCTCTTTTATAAGTATTTTAATCTCCATATAATCTCTTGGAGCAACAAATTCAATTCTAATTTGATTCCAAAGAGTTGGTACTATAACACCCCCATAAGTGCTAAGAAATTGTACACATTTCTAGATACAGTTCTTTACATAAATCCCTTTTTGAAGTTTTATATTTTTGTATAGCACAGAGTCTAGTGATATATTTAACGTGCTGAGGGAGGTTGATTGTTGAGGATGTAAAAAACAATTTAGCAAACCCACTTATTTAGTTTTCTGTTGTTAGGAGATTTGGTATTCACTCTCAGCACTGTAAATGTATAATAAATATTCATGTGCACTGATGATGAAAAACAATGCAGTGAGATTTATTCCTTCTCTCACACATTTTCAAAAATCTAGAAAATTCTAATTTATTTTCTAAAAATCCGGCATGAGGTCAGGGGCGAATGAAGTGCATAGGGAGGGAGGCAGAATTTATATATTTATTTATTTATTTCTATATATATATATATATATATATTATTTTTAAAAATCTATATATATATTGCAATTTTGTCCCATATATTTAAAGAAAACCTACATTTTTGCCCCCCGATAAAAATCTTACAATTCGTCCCCACCCCCACCCCCACCCCCCCCCCCCCCCCCCCCAAATCACATGGTTAAATTTGCCATGCATGCATGGGAATGTATAAGGAGACAATTGAGTGGGGTATGGTGGTAGGGCAGGCAGAGACAATGAGGGCCGCTTTTCTACAAAAAAGATAGGAGATTGTTGACGATTACAAGGGATTAAACTATCTCAAGTAAATATTTTTTTATTTTTTAACTCCAATACTCCATTTTGTTGGGATGTATATAAGCAAGAACTTTTGAGTAATATTCATGATAAGCCCATTAGAAAAGTATTCATTTCTACAGTCTGTTTGCAGGATTTGTATGTTGTTTGAATAAACATTGCTGATGTGTTATGAAACTGTTTGACAATGGCATTAGTTTCAGAACTATCCTTTAAGAACATTTATTAGGATTGGATATCAAAATTAAAATTGGATGGCTTAGGCAAGAGCATTATTTTTGAAGTGGAAGAAATAGAAAGAGACTACAATCACGAAATTGGACAGTCGAAGGAGACTGATTATCGAGGATGTAAAAACAATTTTGACTATAGCATTACGCACAAATCATTTTCCCTCAAGATAGGTCTGAAAAAACACAAAGTTAGAAATATATACTAATGCATAATATTGATTTTCCAAAAATATATTCTTTGTTTACATTTTTAAAAACAAACGTTTATTTTTAAAGACTAAAACAATATTATTATCTCATTTTCGTTCCCTTCTCGAAAATCTAATTTTCGCATCACTCAACATAGTCATTACTTTTTTTTATTATTTGAGTGGGGGAGTGACTAAATCAATTTTATGCGCCAAGCGCGACTCGAACTTGAGTTTGCTCAAAGTGGACATGAGCTCTTATCCATCCCGTTTAAGCCGGGGAGCTCCATAGTCATTACTTTCAATTTAACCAAAAAGAAAAAAATTATACCATATTCTAACACAATACTATCTTTTGTAATTTATAGTACCACTTACATTTCATTCCAAATAGGTTTCTAAAAAACTAATTTTTTCAAAGCAAATCTCGACTGAAAAACATAAACAAAGTTCACTAATTAAGAAGCTGTGGTTTTTTTAATGGGGAACAAAAAGTCCTCTAGCAGTAGTTCAGAGATATCAAAGGAGCACAGCCAAAAGTAAGTTTTTCTAGTGATAATATGGAAATTATTGTTAATTTTGTTGAAAATCTGCAATATTGTGTTTTGGTTTTCCATTTTACTTTAGGTCAACCTTTTGATTGATTTTAGAAATCAAAAGAAGTTTTATTTTTTTGTTTGTTCAAGTGTATTTTTGAGGTAATGAATAATTCAGCAGGTTCATCGAGCCTGTATTGAAAGAGAAATTATCTCGCTCTTGGATCACCCGTTTTTGCCCACTTTGTACACAAATTTTCAGGTTCTTATTCCTTGAAACTCGTCAGGTTACTTGTTATTATTCGTCGGTTGTGGTGTGGTGGTGGTGGTGGTTAGCTCTCTACATTTTGATATCATTTAGTGTTTGTATAGATATTAATTTGATATATCTTTGTCTCCAGACACCTACGCATGTCTGCTTGATCACAGATTTTTGTCCTGGAGGAGAATTATTCACATTGCTTGACAGACAGCCCCTTAAAATATTTAAAGAGGAATCAGCCAGGTAACTGATTGACCATCTTACTAAATTTTATAGAAATAGCAATTCCCATAATGTATTTTACTAACAAACCTGGATGCAAATCAATAGTTTATGCATTCCTTTTCAAGAAAACTAGGACTTTTCATTGTAGGAGATCAGCATTCATATTAATTTTGCAATTGCATGTCAAGAAATCTCAAAAGACTAGAACAGACTTGCATCAACATGGTAGGCTTCCTGTGAGGTTTCTAAGAGGGGCAGGGAAATATACGTGTGTTTATTTTAAGTGCACACACACACTCACTCTCTCTCTCTCTCTCTCTCTCTGTGTGTGGTGTGTGTGTGTGTGTGTATTTGTGTTTACACAATGTACATACCATGGTCAACAAAGTATCATACGTCTGCATTATGATGCATGGTTGTTTGCATTTAACATATTAATCACTTAAAAAATTTGAAGTGGTTGCTTGGACATTGTTGAAGAGCTGTGTAGTACTATAAACATTAACTTCTATATCATCAGGCACATGAGGAATTAATATGACCTCTGAGCCAAATTTCTACATAACTTTTCAGTATAAAGTATTCAAAACTCATAAAGTATAAAGTTATGCAAAACTCATAAGTCAAGAGGTTGAAGCAATCCTTTTGAAGAAAAAAGATCCATCACTGAATAATTTCACTGCAAAATCATGAAGTTATGAGTTTGATCTCTCATTTGAGTAAAGTGAACTTTTAGAGAGGTATGTGTATGTTTTCTTGGTTAAAACATCATATTTGAATGTGGTTTTTTATTAACTTCCAGGTTTTATGCAGCAGAGGTTATCATAGCCTTGGAATATCTTCACTGTTAGGTATCTTATGCGGTAGACTGCTTCATATACATGTTACAAGCACTATGTTTCTGTGGCACCCCACCTGCTTAATTCTGTTATGTTTGCCATGTAAACCAAGTGGTCATCATGAAAGTAATTGGGTCCGAATTCTTGGGTCTTAATTCCATTTAGCTTAAATGTCATTCAAAATTTCTGGTTCAGATCATCTTCACATTGCTTTAAGATATGTGTCGCATTTCTCAATTTTCAAGTACATGACTTAAGGTCTATTAGAAGGAACGATTGTTATGGGTGTTGTGGCCAAGTTGAAGTCACTAACATGGAACATGTTAGATTACCAGCATGTAATTTTTTTTATATGTGGTTACAAGAGTGTATTATATTGTGCTGTCATTTCGCTACAGGAATAATCTATCGGATTTGAAACTAGAAAATATTCTTCTTCAAAAAGATGGCATGTCGTATTAACTGACTTTGATCTATCATTTAAGACGGCTTGCAAACCTCAGGTATTTTCATCTAATATCCATAATATTATTTCCTCATTTGAATTTGGAGTATCTATTTGTTTTCCTCTGTTTATACTTATGTGAAATTTAGAAAAGCGCACAGATGCATTTAGTGAAGTGATTTATTTAATGGTGATGAACATTTCTCTTAAACCCTTGATTTATGTGAATTTCATTAGTTCCATCTGACAACTCTTTGAGAACAATATATTTTACTAGGTCCTGGTTTTTTCCGGGCATTCTATACAGCCAGAAGATGAACATGAGATTGGTTCTCTTATCAAGTAGAGAAGCGCTTATATCGTTATGTGTGACAACAAAAACGCTGAGTATTTCAGTCTCATTATCGTTAATCAACATATATTGTCATAATTGATATTCTGAAACCAATAATATATTATTCTTAGGCCAAGTACTTGAAAGTATGACAGTTTTGTAGTTCTAAACAGTTTAACTGCTGATTGAGTAAAAGAATTTTGATTTAATTCAGTCACACGTCTTTGTTGGCTTATTTACAATTATACTATGGTATATGTTTTTGAAACTAACCTTCACCTACATGTTATCAGACCCACTCGTTTTACATGTTTGGAAATATTTATCAGGTCACAAAAATTGGAAAATCTTTCTTGTCTATTGCTTATTCTAAAACTGATGGGCGTGAGTTGTAGTTATGTACTGAAGGTAACATTTTCTCAGGTTATTAACCATGTTTCTACCAAAGAAGAGAATATCCGAGAGAGATCCACCTCCGATACTTATTTCTGAACCGAGTGGTCAATCAAATTCTTTTGTCGGGACTGAAGAATACGTGCTCTCAGGTACAGTGGATTGTCATTTTGTGGTTTTATTTTTCTTTGCTCGTGGTCTGTACTTCCATAAGTACAGAAATAACACTAGTCAAAATTTCATGGTTTTCTAACCATAGTTTATATCATTATTTTAGCAAATCAAAATGACACTTACATGTGTTAGAAGAATTTGATCTGAAAGCGACGAAATATTCTATAACAAAATAGTCCACTGAAAGGATTCTTAATGAGTTTGTTTCACTATAAAACCTTCAACAGGCTACCCTCACGTTTCTAGTGTATTTGAATTGAACCCAAAACAGATTTACAATCAATATCCTAGAAATGATTTCTGTAACCACTTATTTTGATGGGTGATTTGAATGCAGGAAATCGTTACTGGTGCAGGTCATAGTAGCGCAATAGATTGGTGGGCTCTTGGTAAGTATATGAAGCTACATGTGTCCCAATTTAGTATTTCATTGCATGAAAAGCCATAAACTGAAGAGGTGGCCTATTTAGAGATGGTTTCGGGTCCTTCGCATGGTAGATTACACTCTTGCAAGTGCATCATAAAATTTAGCATTAGTGCAATGTCAATTCCATACTTCATAATATAAAAAGGTTTTCTTTAAGTGCATGTGAAACCATCTGTAATTGTACAAAAGTACATTTCCAGAGTTTCATTTTCTCTTTTCTGCCACATTATTCCAATAATACGGCATGTTGGTGGTTTTGATTGTATACCACATAAGATATTGGTTACGTAAAGTTGTGTTTGCATGTGTGGGTAACAATTGTCATTACGAAGACTTGTCTGTGGGTTATGTCAGTCAGACGAACTCTTTCCAAATTTTGGCTTCATTTTCTGCACAAAATTGTTAAGAATATATTCATTCTCTACCTATAGTTTGTTTTTACTTATAGGCTTGGGCAAAGTTACCTTCTTCAGGTAACTTTTTGCATCTTTTCCAGTTTATTTATACAATTATCATGTGGAGATAATTTAAGTCCCTGCTATGATATTGTAAAATTGCAGTCATGAACATAATTTAGGCAGAATCATTTCGTTGGGGAAAAAAAAAGTTGTGGCATGGGGTCCACCTTACAGCTTACACCTTATCATTACATGCAAGTGGGTATTAGCTATATCCCCACATCGTCTAGGAGTAAGTATTCTTGCTATTAGTAGATGCAATGGCTAATTTGGTTGAAAAAATTTACAACTTCTCCTCAAAAGCATACAGATGCAAGTCCACCAATCTTAGCTCTCCCACAGATGCCTATGGCTGCATGTCTTCCAAGATACTTTCATCATATCAAATGACTGGATTGTTCAAAACTGTGATTTATTGTTATTCCTATTTTGACTTAGTCATTTAATAACTTAAAATTTAGGTATTTTGCTCTATATGAAATGCTTTATGGCCGCACACCATTCAGGGGGAAGAATCGGCAAAAGACTTTCGCTAACATCTTGCGCAAAGGCCTCACCTTCCAAGTAGCATTCCTGTAAGATCGTGTTCCTCAATGAGTATATATAGTAAATTGATGCAATATTGAATTGCATCAAACACAGTGAATTTCTAAAGTATGATGACCATGTTCACAAATAACCATCAATTGTGTTGAATAACCCCATTTCCACAATCCTTATTTAATATCTTTAGTCATGGAAGTCACTGGAAAGTTTGGTCTCAGTTTTGGTATTTTAGAACTTTCATGCCACCTCTATTGGATCACTTTCCAAACAATATCTATGTAGTAATTGCACTTTCTTTTAATATGGGGAGAGGGATTTTTT